>SJYT01037228.1:97669-202122 GCA_006410635.1 Cephalophus harveyi | reverse complement strand
GCAATCTTGATTCCAGCTTGTGTTTCTTCCAGTCCAGCGTTTCTCATGATGTACTCTGCATATAAGTTAAATAAGCAGGGTGACAATATACAGCCTTGACGCACTCCTTTTCCTATTTGGAACCAGTCTGTTGTTCCATGTCCAGTCCTAACTGTTGCTTCCTGACCTGCATACAGATTTCTCAAGAGGCAGGTTAGGTGGTCTGGTATTCCCATCTCTTTCAGAATTTTCCACAGTTTATTGTGATCCACACAGTCAAAGGCTTTGGCATAGTCGATAAAGCAGAAGTAGATGTTTTTCTGGAACTCTCTTGCTTTTTCCATGATCCAGCGGATGTTGGCAATTTGATCTCTGGTTCCTCTGCCTTTTCTAAAGCCAGCTTGAACATCAGGGAGTTCACGGTTCATGTATTGCTGAAGCCTGGCTTGGAGGATTTTGAGCATTACTTTACTAGCATGTGAGATGAGTGCAATTAATAGCAAGTTTTTTAAAAAGCACTCTAAATTCCAAGGAAGAAGAGATCATATTTTGCATCATAAAGTCAAAACTGATAGTGCTGCTCTGGGAAAACAGAGGTGCTAGCTGGACTCTACCCTCAGCTTGTCTTCCTGGTGATGCTTGATCTAGTAGCTGGTTTCCAGGTGTTAGCAGAACTGTTCACTACATGTTGGGCCACAGATCAAGTCACCAGTTTTCTTTGGATTTTGTAGTGGAGGGCACTGGCACCTTGGAGGCAGGCATCTGGACTTTTTCCTGCTTTCAATCCATTCCACTTTCCAGTATCCCTTTTGCCTTAGGGGAACGTCTTCCTCATTCTCAAGCCAGGTGGCTTCCGTCTAGCTCATTCTATCCCTAACTCCAGGAATAAGCCCAGGCTTCATCTTAACCCCTTAGAATAGTCTATTCTACTGGCCACAGTGATCAACTCAGGAAGAAGGAAATTAACTCAAAGTAGGCCAGGGAGACTCAATGCCAAGACTTTCTAAGAACTCCCCACTGGGATTCTGAGCTACAGGACGCTGTACACCTGTAGCTATGGAGGTCCACCATATATGGAAAGAGCCTGGTGAGACCAAAGCCCACACAGAGGAAAACAGGGCTGAAGAAGACAGAAGTCTACAAAGAACAGCTCCTGATAATCTTACTTGAATCCCTGCACCCAGCCATGCCCAAGGCTTATAGATCATCCTTTCAGTTAAAGCTTGTATGGGTTAGTTTGCAGACATTTGCAGTTGGAAGAATTCTGCCCAGTGCAATGTAAGTGATCTCAGTTCAGAGTTATTTGCATTCTGACCCTCTGTAGCCTAATCTTTCCTTTCCTATTTTGCTAGAAGACAGACATGAAACCCAAGAACAGGTCAGACAAAACAGCTGCTGCTAATCTTCTACTAAATGCTCTCTGAGCAAACTTGGATCCACAACATTTGGGGGATTAAGTGTAAATCACTGAACCCTTATCTTTAGCAAGTAAGATATTTGTTCATATAGGCTTCTTTAAATAGTCAACTTTGCCTCTAATTTAAAGTTTAGGTTTAGGTTTTTAAAATGTCTACAAAACTTCAGTGTTGAAAATGTAAGCTGGAAAACGTCTGTCAAGTTAAAAACTTACTTAAAAGACTTTAAGAGAAGGGAGAATCTCGTATTCTTGGGGGAAAGGCTCAATGAATTTCAGGGCCATAACTTCTGGTTGTTTTCAAAGGGAGGATGAATAATGCCAGTTACCTTTTTTCTTACTTTTCTTACTACTATGGGTATCAAAACTAGAGAAATAGTTTTTTTTTTTTTGTTTTTTTTTTTAAGATTGTGGTAGTTATTTGTGGTGCTTTGAATCTTAAAGAAACTCAACTTATGAAATGAGAATAATCCACTAACTACAGAAAAATACAACAGAGAATAATAATGCATTAGATATAACAACAAAGGAAGCTTACATATTGTGCACTTACTATATGCCCAATCCTGCACTAAAGGATTAACATGCATTATTTAATTTATCCCTCACAACAATCCCATCAATCATCTTGTGTAATGAGGCTTAGAGAGGCTAAATTACGTACTCCTGGCCTCCTGGGAAAATATGAATCCAAGTCCAGGGCTGTCTGATTGCAGGATTTAATTACCAAACTATGTTGTCTGGATTTCTAATCCCTTCTTTGTTTCTCATTATGCATAAATTTAACTGAGAGGATATTTTGCTTGCCTGATTGTCATGATTTTTTAAAGTTTAAATCAGTATTACAAATCAGGCTGGTCTGTGGATAGTTAACATCAGAATGTATTGATACAGTTTTAGATTTTCATGAAAAGTGGGAAGATCTGGCCACCTGGCCTTTCTTTTCCCAGGAGAGAGGGAATGTCTGGAGAGAGGTTATGTCTGGCTGCCCTCTGTTGATGGGGCAGGTCCATTTGGAGCTGGACCAGTTCTCTGTAAATGCTATTGTAGCTCCCTGGCTTCCTGCTTCTATCCCTCCTCCCAGTTGCCTGTCCTTTGACTTTAAAGACACAGATCCAATTTCATGAAGCCTGCCGAATGCCTTCCAGGGTCTCCTATTGCCTGAAAGCACTTCCTATGTGCTCCACCCCATCTTTCTTGTATATTCTCTGGCCTTTATGTTCACCCACTCCTTATATTCTGTCCTCTGGCCATGTTGGGTTTCTCACTGTCCGCCTGATGCACCATATACCTGACACCATATACCCGCCTGTGTGTTCACGCCTTTCTCTTGCTGTCTTGGTGCATCCATGTCCGTCTGTTTTTCTCAATGGTTCAGTTCTTCAGTTCAGTTCAGTTCAGTCACTCAGTCGTGTCCGACTCTTTGCTACCCTGTGGACTGCAGCACTCCAGGCTTCCCTGTCCATCATCAACTCCCAGAGTTTACTCAAGCTCATGTCGATTGAGTCGGTGATGCCATCCAACCATCTCATCCTCTGTCGTCCCCTTCTCCTCCCACCTTCAATCTTTCCCAGCATCAGGGTCTTTTCCAATGAGTCAGTTCTTCGCATCAGGTAGCCAAAGTTTTGGAGTTTCAGCTTCAGCATCAGTCCTTCCAATGAACGTTCAAGACTGATTTCCTTTAGGATGGACTGGTTGGATCTCCCTGCAGTTCAAAAGCATCAAGTCTTTGGCCCTCGGCTTTCTTTATAGTCCAACTGTCACATTCACACGGGACTACTAGAAAAACCATAGCTTTGACTAGACAAACCTTTGTTGGCAAAGTAATGCCTCTGCTTTTTAATATGCTGTCTAAGTTGATCATAGCTTTTCTTCCAAGGAGCAAGCATCTTTTAATTTCATGGCTGTAGTCACCATCTGCAGTGATTTTGGAGCCCAAGAAAATAAAGTCTCTCACTATTTCCATTGTTTCCCCATCCATTTGCCATGAATTACCACACAGTTGCACTTATCTCATATGCTAGCAGATTAATGCTCAAAATTCTCCAAGCCAGGCTTCAACAGTACATGAACCATGAACTTCCAGGTGTTCAAGCTGGATTTAAAGAAGGCAGAGAAACCACCAGAGATCAAATAGCCAACATCTGTTGGATCATCAAAAAAGCAAGAAAGCTCCAGAAAAACATCTACATCTGCTTTATTGACTATGCCAAAGCCTTTGATTGTGTGGATCACAATAAACTCTGGAAAATTCTTAGAGAGATGGGAGTGCCAGACCACCTGACCTGCCTCCTTAGAAATCTGTATACAGGTCAAGAAGCAGCAGTGAGAACTGGACATGGAACAACAGACTGGTTCCAAATAGGGAAAGGAGTATGTCAAGGCTGTATATTGTCACCCTGCTTATTTAACTTACATGCCAAGTACATCATGAGAAATGCCAGGCTGGAATCCAGCTTTTGAAGCACAAGCTGGAATCAAGATTGCTGGGAGAAATATCAATAATCTCAGATATGCAGATGTCACTACCCTTATGGCAGAAAGTGAAGAAGAACTAAAGAGCCTCTTGATGAAAGTGAAAGAGGAGAGTGAAAAAGTTGGATTAAAACTCAACATTCAGAAAACTAAGATCACGGCATCCAGCCCCTTGTTTAACTACCTGCCAGTGACTTGTGGTATCGTGCCCTAGACCTGTGGTGGCTTATCAAATCCATCCCCCCCCTAGATAAAGGCAGGATTGTCATGGAGGGCAAACCACTATTGTAATGGAAAGTGGGGGTTTGGGTGCTCACCATTCAAAAGTCAATAAAGAAGCAAGTTTGGTGGAAGGCTTGCTTTATTTCTGATGCCGGGAATGGGAGCGGAGGGTTAGATTCCTGTCCAAAGGCCAACTCCACCACCACTGACAACCACTGGGCAAGGGGAAGGGCTACATGTAGAAACAGCACAGTTTCTGACAGTTCACTTCTGACAGCTATCTTGAATTTGGTCCTGCGGCATTCTGGCCAGCATTATCTTGATTATTTTAAGTACAATTAATCTTCGGTTCCAGAGTCAGTTTGTCCCCATTTTCTGGAGGCTAATTCTCGGAACTGTGGCCGTTTATGTCATGGCTACAATCTGGTCATCACGCAGATAACTTCTTGCACCTGGTGAGGGTTTAGTATCTTTAAGGCAGCTCACAGAATATGGTTCAGAATATTATTTATAGCCTTTGAGGAGGATCTAAAGGTCCTCGACTATGTTTACTGACTTCATTATTATTTAGTCTTGTTGGACTGATTTCCTTTGTTTCTGTATTTTCTCATTTCACTGATTAAATTTTTTCTTTTCTTTCTTTTTTTTTTTTTTTTTAACTGCTGCATCCACAGCATGTGGGATCTTAGTTCCCTGACCAGGGATTGAACCTGTGCCACCTGCTTTGGAAGGATGGAGTCTTAACCACTGGACTATTAGGGAAGTCCCTAAACTTATTCTTTGGCTAAAGTTTTTCCACAGACAAAAGGCAGGCTGAGGACATTGGGGGCAAGGATCATAGTGTCCTGCTGTTTCACTATGGAGCCCACAGATCCAGCCAGTCCATTCTGAAGGAGATCAACCCTGGGATTTCTTTGGAAGGAATGATGCTGAAGCTGAAACTCCAGTACTTTGGCCACCTCATGCGAAGAGTTGACTCATTGGAAAAGACTCTGATGCTGGGAGGGATTGGGGGCAGGAGGAGAAGGGGACGACCGAGGATGAGATGGCTGGATGGCATCATGGACTCGATGGATGTGAGTCTGAGTGAACTCCGGGAGATGGCGATGAATAGGGAGGCCTGGTGTGCTGCGATTCATGGGGTCGCAAAGAGTCAGACACAACTGAGCGACTGAACTGAACTGAACTGATGTGTTGCAAGAGTGTCCGTTGGCAGCAGGGACCCCACAGTCACACCCTCCTTCGTGGTCTCATTGGCGAACTTGTCTGAAATGACAGAGGTTAGAGCATCCCGTCTGGTTTCATGAGAGTTACAGGCCTGAAAAGTCCCCAAACAGCTCTGGCTTTTTAGGTGCAAAGATCCCTCTTCCCTCTGTTTCCAGTCCTCTAGGTGGGGTGCTTTTCCTGTTTCTCTCTCTGCCTTTTCTTCTCATTTTGGGTGAGATTACATCCTTCAAGTAAATTATTGCTGGAAATGGTATGTCCAGGAAATAGTATACAGTTGCCCCTAGATTAACACAGGTTTGGACTGTCTGCGTCCACTTCTAAGTGGATTTTTTTCCTTCGATAAACATACAGTTGGCCATCTACATCCACAGGTTCCATCCAGGGCCTCCAGCGTCAACCCATGGTTGGTTGAATCCTCACATCTCAAACTGGAGGATGAAGTCAGCCAACTGTACCAGTCATTTTAAAAAAGAAATTGCTTATTTGGCTGCATCTGGTCTTAGTTGCAGCATTCTTTATTTCCAAAATGCAAAATCTTTACTTGCAGCATGTGGGATCTATTTGCCTGACCAGGGATTGAACCTGGACCCCCTGTGTTGGGAGCTCAGAGTCTTAGCCACGGGACTGCCAGGGAAGTCCCTCTACCAGCCATTTATAGAAGAGACTTGAGTATCTGGGCATCTTGGTATCCCTGGGGGCTCCTGCAACCCATTCCCTGCAGATTCTGAGGGTTGACTGCACATATTTCTGGCCCCCTCTTATCCCCTCCCCCCAGCCTTCCTTTGTCAAAGCATATCCTTATCCTGCATGGACGCGGTGTGCAGGATAACACACGCTTGTTGGTAGTTAGGTAAACTTTGAGGATTCTGAGTCAGAGAAATCTGGCTTCACATCCTGGCTCTGCTCCTTCTATGTGTATGTGGCCCTAGATTAATCATTTAACTGCTCTGAACTTGTATCCTTGTTAAGTGCAGATACTGCTAATACCTGTCTCATATGGTGGCTGTGAAAAAGATTGGACAAGCAAACGGATGTGAAGTGATTGGTAAAGCAAAGCAGCAGGACAGCCTTCGGACACTGTTGTCCTTTCAGAAGCTGCTTGATCCCTGTTCACTGATGTGGGAGTTATATTACACTAGTCAGCTTGTCTAGTACGTACTGGGATACGTACTCCAGATGTTTAAGGAATTTCAGTATTTCCTGTGTCATAAAGTATCAATGGAAAATTATCTGAACAGTGCCGATTATGTCTTATCTCTAAAATTTTAATAATGTGTATTATACCTCATGGGGAATTTTTTTGTTTGTTTCTGAGTTAATGGAGATATTAAAACTGAGAGCTCCAAGGGGAAAGCGGGTGGTGAAAAGTCGGCTTCGCACCATGTGGTCATGTTAAAAAGCTCCCTATAGGGTAGCAGTTTCAGTGAGTCGTCAATAGCTAAAATCAAGCTGAAACGTAGCAGTCTAAATGGTTCCAGCTTTTGTCATTAGGAACACCATCAGGGTGGCTCTTGTGACTCTCTCTGTTATTTATTTATTTTTTAGTATTTTCTTATTTTCTAGTATCGCAAAATGTTCCATACTCATATTTATTTTCTCTGTTCTCACCTCGGAATTAATCACTTCTCTTAGGAGCCCTGGTTTCTTTTATCGGAGAAGCATTCTTAGATGTAAAGAAAAACACAATTGTTTTCCCTTATACCACACACAATACCCTGCAAGCTTTGTATTCTGGTCTGCCAAATGTATGGAGCTTCCTCCCTCCTCCCCAACCTCCCATCAAGCAATTCTGCAACACCAACTGGGTGTTGTACAATATAACACAATGTTGACACTATCTACCTAGAGGTAGACAGCATCAGATCCTGTGGGTTAAGGGTTCGGTCTTAAGAGACTGCCTCCATCCTCTTAAAAAATTAGTCTAGATTATTTTTNGTGGACATCACCAGATGGTCAACACCGAAATCAGATTGATTATATTCTATGCAGCCAAAGATGGAGAAGCTCTATACAGTCAACAAAAACAAGGCCGGGAGCTGACTGTGGCTCAGATCATGAACTCCTTATTGCCAAATTCAGACTCAAATTGAAGAAAGTAGGGAAAACCACTAGACCATTCAGGTATGACCTAAATCAAATCCCTTATGATTATACAGTGGAAGTGAGGAATAGATTTAAGGGCCTAGATCTTCACTCTTAGGAAATGGTTTTTAGACTCTTCACAATTCTGGTATTCTCTTTAAAAAGTATGACATCTTAGTAAAGATACCTTTATGATGTATGACCTAGAGATGATAAATTTGTTTGACCAGTTTGGAGAACATTAGATATATTATTTCCTGTGTTCTAGGTACTATAGCTCCCTTATATACACTTATAATTACATTATTTTTAAAGCTTAGAGTTTCTTGATAATTTTTAAAATTCCACAACAAGTACAAAACACTATAGTCAGGACAATAAAAAGATAAACAAAATGTAACAATAATAGCTAACATCTAATGAGTTACTATATATCAGGCATTTTATAGCATTTTTACTATTATTAGCCTCACTGGGCAGCTGTAAAAACTGCAGCTGAGCAGGTAAGTGCTTCCTTAATGTCTCACAACTAGTCCATGGTAATGTTAGTATCAAAGTTTGATTCCTAAAACTAGCACTTGAAAAACGCGGAAGCAATAATTCCATCAGAAAACAGCTAGATAGTTATGTGCTAAGTCTCTTCAGTCGTGTCTGATTCTTTGTGACCCTATGGACTATAGCCCACCAGGCTCCTCTGTCCATGGGATTCTCCAGGCAAGAATACTGGAGTGGGTTCCCATGCCCTCCACCAGGGAATCTTCCTAAGCCAGGGATCAAACCCAGGTCTCAGTATTGCAGGCAGATTCTTTTACCTTCTGCTTCTTAAATGCGTACTGTGATTCTATCAACAGTTACCAATTCCCAGCTTTGAGACCAGCACAAGCTGGGAGGAGGAGCTTTCAGGCAGGAAGAAAAAGACACTGCCCAAAACAGCCTCCAGACATAAAGCTTGGTTGTTGTTCCAAAGAGCCAAGATAGTGGCTTTAAACTGCAAGGACTGGCAGAAGAGTTGGACAAGGAGCTCTTCATTATCTCTGAATACACCTAGACTGATCTGAGACATTGTGAGACCAGTGCGATAAGAATAACCATATATGCGGGCTTCGCTGGTGGTCCAGTGGCTAAGACTCCGGAGCTCCCAGTATAGGGCGCTCAGGTGGTTTCCCTGGTTAGGAAAGCAACCTGGCGTGCTGTAGCCCCTGGGCTGCAAAGAGCCGGACACGACTTACAACAGTGACTAAACAACAGGGAACTAAGATCTCACATGCCACAACTGAGACTCAGTGCAGCCAAATAAATAAATAAGCAAATATTTTCAAAAAGAATAACTGTCTATGTCTGTAGACACAGAGAGGGAGAGAGAAACAGAGAGGCAGCCAATGAGATTTGGCATAGCTGCCCCTTTTTTCTAAAAAAGATGAATCAATACTCTGGTGAAAGAACTATTAATATACAATGGTACAAGAGAAAAAATGTAAAGGAGTTGGTTGAGAAATCGTAAGCGAGTAAGTGTTGAGCTTGAAGATGAAGTGAAGAAAGTATTTGAACAATGCTATAGGTGTTGGGGAAGACTCTTGAGAGTCCCTTGGACTGCAAGGAGAACCAGTCCTTTCTGAAGGAGATCAGCCCTGGGATTTCTTTGGAGGGAATGACGCTAAAGCTGAAGCTCCAGTACTTTGACCACCTCATGTGAAGAGTTGACTCATTGGAAAAGACTCTGATGCTGGGAGGGATTGGTGCAGGAGGAGAAGGGGACAACAGAGGATGAGATGGCTGGATGGCATCACGGACTCGATGGACGTGAGTCTAAGTGACCTCTGGGAGTTGGTGATGGACAGGGAGGCCTGGCGTGCTGCGATTCATGGGGTCGCAAAGAGTCGGACACGACTGAGCGACTGAACTGGACTGAACTGATAGGATCTGTTTTGGGCTTCCCTGGTGGCTCAGCAGTAAAGACTTCACCTGCCAATGCAGAAGACTCAGGAGACACAGGTTCAATCTCTGAGCCAGGGAGATCCCTGGAGTAGGAAACAGCACCCTGCTCCAGTATTCTTGCCTGGAGAACCCCATGGACAGAGGAACCTGATGGGCTACAGTCTATGGTGCAAAGAGTTGGACACAACTGAACACACACACACACACGATCTATGTTACTCATGAACTCAAAGTTTCATAAATTAGAAGTGGATCTGCTGGATGTTGAGAGATGGAGGAATAGACATAGGCTCTGTGAGAAGACACAAACAAGTGCTGGATTTCTTGCTGAGAAGGGCCACCGCTGCTCAGGGGAACACAGATCATCCATCAATTCTGTTTTCTCTTAGGAAACCACCTTCTCTTAGTGTACGCTTATGCGATGTCACAAAGCTCTCAGACACTGCTATTTGAGTACAATTTACACTTACTTAATAAGATCTTTAGCTAAGTTATGTTTACCTTGCCCTCGTGGCTTAACTCAGTGTATTTTAAAGGTGCGAAACAGTCTCATACCATTTGTGAAGTCAGGGAAAGGCTTTTGAACGATATGTGCCTTCCTTCTAGTGAGCACTGGGTGGCGATGTCACCTAGACAAAATAAATCTAGGCAGCTGTGCACCAGGCCTCTGTAACTCTAGTTAATACAGCGTTGAAGTCCTTAATCTGTTAATAAATCTAAACGTATTTTAAAGTCTGCATTACGATTTTCCAAATTTCCTCAATGAACTTGTAGGTAGTGCTTTCCAGTATAATGGACAAAAAGTTAAAAGTGATACAAAACAATTGGATTCCATTTCTCTAAAAATGTTGGCATTGTTCCTACTGACTTTAATGTTTCTGGATGTATCTGGTCTGAAGAACTAGCTAAAAAGTCATTATGTTTAAAATAAACAAAACCCCTTTTTATTGTTTAAAAATTTATTATTTTTTAAGTGAAAGATAAAATTTAATTGTGTAAGTCACTAAACTGTTGGTGCTGTTTGTTACAGAAGTTAGCTTTTCCTGACCTATACTTTCATTCTTTGCTTCAAGCCCTTAAAGCTAGGGTTCACCTCCTGCATCTACACACACTCCCTTGAGCATTCTGTTCAGATTTATGACTTTCAGTACTCTCTACCCACTGATGCCTTGCAAACATGTATCTCCAGCCCAGCTTCTCTCCTGAACTCCAGGCTAATATAATCAGCAACCTGGTTAATGACTCCACTTGAGTGCTCACTAACACCTCAAACTTGTCTTGCCCAAAATGGGATGCCTGATTTTCCTCCAAAGACCTGCTCCCCTGCAGTTCTTCCTGTCTGGGTTGAAGGCGACTCCATTCTTCCAGTTGCTCAAACCAAACTTCTCTCTCACCTCCAAGTTGAATCTAGCAAGAGCTTTTGTTGTTTCTGTCTTCAGAATCTCACCACTTCTTACCTCCATAAATGCTACACCATGTCCTGAGCCAGAGTCCTCTCATCACTGGCGTCTCTCTGCTTCTTCTCCCCTTCTTTCTTTTTAAAGTTTCTTCAAATAACCTTAGCAATTAATCCTAACGGAAACAATCCCTATCCTAAAATAATGTATTCAATAGTATTCCAGTTTTGTTTTCAGAGTGAAAAAAAATGTTCTTTAAAGAAAGCTGGAAAAGCTGAGGTAAAAATAACTCAAGTTCCTTAATAAATTAAGAAGTTATTGGAATAGTTTTGATAAAAGGTAATGAGAGAAGGAGTGGCAGTGAGCATGGAAAGGTTTTTAATAGCTTGTGTTGATTCTTATAAGACCACCTTTTCCAGTTCAGAGGTCTGAGTGGCTGGGTAGCTGAGACCTCTTGGGGGAGAATGGGGTCACGTGGCTTGTGAAAGAAGCCGTAGTGTTAGTGGTTTTTAAATTTATATATTTTTAACTGGCACATGGGCTTTGCTGGTGGCTCAAAGGGTAAAGAATCTGCCTGCAGTGCAGGAGACCTGGGTTCAATCCCTGGGTCGGGAAGATCTCCTGGAGAAGGGAATGGCAACCCACTCCAGTATTCTTGCCTGGAGAATTCCAGGGAGGGGGGAGCCTGGCGGACTACAGTCCATAGGGTCCCAAAGAGTTGGACACGACTGAGTAACTTTCCCTTTCAGTTTCACTTTACAATATTGTGTTGGTTTCTGCCATATATCGACTTGAATCAGCTGTGGGTCTATATATATCCCCACCCTCCCAACTTCCACCCTATCTACCCTCCTCTGTTGTCAGAGATCACTGGATTTGAGCTCCCTGCACCATACAGAAAATTTCCTTTGGCCATTTAATTTTGCATATGGTAATGCATGTGTTTCAGCGCTGCTCTCTCAATTTGTCCCACCCCATCCTTCTCCTCCTGTGTCCCCAAATCTCTTCTCTATGTCTGCATCTCTATTGCTGCCCTCCAGATAGATTAATCAGTACCATCTTTCTAGATTCCATACGTATGTGTTAATATATGATATTTATCTTCCTTTTTCTGACTTACTTCACTCTGTATATTCACTTTAGGTTCATCCACCTCATTAGAACTGAGTCAATGCACTCCTTTTTATGGGTTAGTGTTTTGTAGTAACACTTCTCCTTTATTGTCTTAAAAAAAAACCCATTTATTTATTTATTTGACTGTGTCAGGTCTTAGTTGCGGCATGCAGGATCTTCATTGCTTCCATCTTTTGTTGTGGCATTCAGGCTTAGTTGCCCCATGATATGTGGAATCTTAGTTTCCTGACCAGGCATCAAACCCATGGCCCCTGCTTTGGAAGGCGGAGTCTTAACTGCTGGACCACAAGGGAGTCCTGCCTTTACTGATTTTAGTTTATGTAGATTTGAAATAGTTTTGCTTTTTCTATTGCTCTCCTTTTATTTTTTAAAACCATTTTCGATTTGGAGTTCAGATTCTAGATGCTGGTCCTGAGCCTTCTAACGATATCACTCCCGTCCCCACCAGGGTCTGACGATTGATGCTGTTTCCCTCCCAGATCTGGTTTTTACCATCCAACTACCTTCTTTCTCTCTTACTTCTGTGGGTCTCTCATGCTTCAATCAACTCGAATTCCCACCTTGTTCCTCTTGTATATGTCATTCTTTCTTTCTGTGGAACATGATTACTTCATGGTATTCCCACATTTACATCCATTAGGGTTTCCCAGGTAGCACAGTGGTAAAGAATCCACCTGCCAATGCAGGAGACGCAGGTTTGGTCCCTGGGTTGGGAAGATCCTCTAGAGAAGGAAATGGCAACCCACTCCAGTATTCTTGCCTCAAAAATCTCATAGACAGAGGAGCTGGGTGGGCTACAGTCCATAGTGTTGCAAAGAGTTGGACACAACTGAGTGACTGAGCATTATCAAATCTATAGAACTTAGTGATGGTGGTGGTAATGATGGTGATGATAACTGCAGACACTTGGTGAGCACTTACTATGTGTCAGACCCTATACTAAAGTGTTTACAGGCATTATATCATTTTAACCTCACAACATACAAGGGGGACACTTTTACTGTCCCTACTGTACCAACAAGGCATACTCTGTCGAGATCCCCTCAGCCCTCTTTCCAGCTCGTGTGCTTACCTTCCAGCTCCTGCAGGCTTTGAACTAATTAATGCTGGCCCTGATGCCTTCTGAAGATTGCCCTTCACCATCCCATAGAGTCCCAAGGCTCTGAGAGTTTCATGGCTCCCTTTCCCCTTGACCAAAGACAAAGGGAATATCAGCCCCCAGATCCTTAGCCTCCAGGTGGGAGAAACTCAGAAGTATGATTCAAGCTCTGGAATACTTCAAGGAGCCCAGCTGAGTTGGCTTTTTCTTCCCCATCTTATTTCCATACCTCCCTCAACTTTCATCCTGGGAAATAACTGCTATATAGTAAGTACTTATAATGTAAGTGTTCCTTAGTTATTACTGAGTATCTGGACCTTGGCCATTAGTGTTTTCAAAGTATCAGTAATAGGTTGAGGATCACCTGCAATAGAATTACTTGGGACAACTGATAAAAGGCCGATCCCTAGACCCACCCCACAGGTGGTTCGTATGCAAATGAAATTTTAGGACTGCAGTGCTTGTGCATGCCATTCTTCGTGAGACATTTAGGACTAATAACTGCATTAAACTACATTTAATTCCTATGAAGTGAAAAATATTATTACTTCCATTCTTACAAATTAGAAAAGTGTAACACAAAAATGCTAAAAGTGCTAGCTTACCCCATTGCCCACTTCTCCTCCTGCCCTCAATCTTTCCCAGCATCAGGGTCATTTCCAATGAGTCAGCTCTTCACATCAGGTAGCCAAAGTTTTGAAGCTTCAGTTGCAGCATCAGTCCTTCCAATGAATATTTAGGACTGATTTCCTTTAGGATCAACTGGTTTGAACTTCTTGCTGTCCAAAGGAATCTTCTCCAGCACCACAATTTGAAAGCATCAGTTCTTCAATGATCAGCCTTCTTTATGGTCTTACTCTCCCATCCATACGTTAGTACTGGAAAATCCACAGCTTTGACTATATGGACCTTTGTTGGCAAAGTAATGTCTCTGCTTTTTAATATGCTGTCTAGGTTGGTCATAGCTTTTCTTCCAAGAAGCAAGTGTCTTTTAACTTCATGACTGCAGTCACTGTCTGCTGTGTAGCCCAAGAAAATAAAATCTGCCACTGTTTCCACTTTTCTCCCATCTATTTGCCATGAAGTGATGGGACTGGATGCCATGATCTTAGTTTTTTGAATGCTGAATTTTAAGCGAGCTTTTTCACTTTCTTCTTTCACCCTCATCAAGAGGCACTTTAGTTCCTCTTTGCTTTCTGCCATAAGGGTGGTGTCATATGCATATCTGAGGTTATTGATATTTCTCCCAGCAATCTTGATTCCAGCTTGTGCTTCATCCAGGCTGGCATTTTGCATGATGCAGCTTTTTAACTGTGGTGTTGGAGAAGACTCTTGAGAGTCCCTTAGACTGCAAGGAGATCCAACCAGTCCATCCTAAAGGAGATCAGTTCTGGGTGTTCATTGGTAGGACTGATGTTGAAGCTGAAACTCCAGTACTTTGGCCACCTGATGCGAAGAGCTGACTCATTTGAAAAGAACCTGATGCTGGGAAAGATTGAGGGCAGGAGGAGAAGGGGACGACAGAGGATGAGATGGCTGGATGGCATCACCGACTCAATGGACATGGGTTTGGGTGGACTCCGGGAGTTGGTGATGGACAGGGAGGCCTGGCGTGCTGCGGTTCATGGGGTTGCAAAGAGTTGGACATGACTGAGCGACTGAACTGAACTGAACTCTGCATAGAAGTTAAATAAGCAGGGTGACAATACACAGCCTTGACGTACTCCTTTCCCAATTTTGAACCAGTCTGTTATTCCATGTCTAGTTCTAACTGTTGCTTTTGGACCTGCATACAGGTTTCTCAGGAGGCATGTAAGGTCTTCTGGTATTCCCATCTCTTTAAGAATTTTCCACAGTTTGTTGTGATCTACACAGTCAAAGGATTTAGTGTAGTCAATGAAGGAGAAGTAGATGTTTTTCTGGGATTCTCTTGCTTTTTCTATGATCCTATGGATGTTGGTAATTTGATCTCTGGTTCCTCTGCCTTTTCTAAACCCTGCTTGTGTATATGGAATTTCTCGGTTCACATGCTGCTGAAGTCTAGCTTGAAGGATTTTGAGCATTACCTTGTTAGCATGTGAAATGAATGCAGTTGTATGGTAGTTTGAACATTCTTGGCGTTGCCTTTCTTTCGTATTGGAATGAAAATTGATCTTTTCCAGTCCTGCATATTGAGTGCAGCACTTAAATAGCACCATCTTTTAGGATTTGAAATGGCTCAGCTGGAATTCCATCACCTCCACTAGCTTTGGAATGCTTCCTAAGGCCCACTTGACTTCACACGCCAGGATGTAAGTAAATGATTGGACCCAGACATTCTTTCCAAACCCTCTAACTGCTAACCATGTTTTCTATTAACATGCGTAAGAAAAACCACATTATTCCCAGCTTTTATTTTGCTGAGTCCACCCATGGAGTCTGAAAGGAAAAGAAGGCTACATAACTGCAGGAAACACACAGGAAATATTTTATTAGCTTCCAGATAGAGAAAAAGGTAGAGTAAAAATATTTCAATAGAAATCCACAGCCCTCCTCAAGGAGCCCACTCGGGCGTCCATGGCCCCCCATTCGTGGTAGCGCCTGTAATCCCCCGGCCGCAGCAGGTACTGCCGCCCTCGGTAGTTGGGCATCTCGTAGAGGACCCACCAGCCCTCCAGCACATTGAAGGAGTGGATCTCACTGAAGTGGAAACGCTCACGGAGCGAGGAGCAGTCCTCCGTGATCTCCACCATCTGCCCTCGGTAGTCCTCTCGCTCATAGATCCTCAGCCGGTGGGAACTGGTCTGTGGGTTCAGCAATCAGATGGGAAAAGTCAGAAAACCTAGTCTTTAGCCACCAATCACTCACACCCCTGGGGGAATGGGCATTTAAAATTTTTTTCTATATGAAAGATGACAAAAAGACAGCCAACACCAGGGTCAACTGTATACAGTTGGGTAGAATGCATAGTGCAAAGCTGAAGAGAGTGCCATTCACATAGATCAAGATACACAGGATTTCCCTGGTGGGTCAGTGGTTAACACTCCACCCTTCCAATGAAGTGGGTGTGGGTTTGGTCCCTGGCTGGGGAACTAATATCCCACATGCTGTGGGGTGTGGCCAAAATAAAAAGGATCTGCATGGTGCTCCCTAGAGTTTTCTAGGACCACAACCTACATGAACCATATTTAGCACCTACTTAGTACCATTTCTAAGTAGCAATTTTATATATAATATTTGCTCTCTCCTTTATAAAGACCATTGACTTACAGTGGCCTGGAGTTCTCCTTGGAGGATATAAAAATAATTGATTTTAAAATTAAAAGGCAAATATATCCCTGGCAAAAGGCATTATTTTGGATCTCAGTAGCTTTAGAAGAGGCTGGGGAGAGAGGAAGCAGAATTGATTTCCCCAGAGTAAGGCATAGATTGGTAGCAGTTCAGACCAGACGTCTCCTAATCCCTTCCTTTCTGCTTTGAGTCCTGCTTTTCTGAAGTACTGAAAAGCAAGAGCCATCGTGATGGTTAGCTTTCAGTCCTCAGCTCTAACATATGATCCGGGAAAACACTTTAAGGTTATTGATAAAAACAGAAACTCAAAATCATGAGGCAGGGCCTGTCTAGATCAATAGATTATAAGACGTTTAGGGGAATGGAAGGGAGGCTGTTAGTCCTGGGTGAATCCTGTCTGTCTCTTCAGAGCACTTGGCTTTTATCTGCTTGTTTCTTCCCAGTAGGTACATATTCAGTCTTCCTTCTTCTACCATCAAACCCTCCTTAGCAAAGGTTCTCATAAACAATTCATTCTGTGGCATTAAAAAACTACTAATAAGGCACCTTCCATGGTGTGCAAAGGGTTCACATGTCCATTACCTAACTTTGATCTTCACAACAGCCTGACACACGTGGAGCAGCCATTCTGTCTTCTTTTATGAGAAACTAATGACTAGAGCTCTCAGGCTGTAATCAGAAGGGTCAGCACTGGAAGGCGGAAGCTGAGATTTCCAGGCTCCTAATGCCAGTCTGGGTTCTATCAAGGCATTAAATCCTCTCAGGGTCTTTCAAAGTTACCCAAAGTGATACATTTTCTACAGGACTGGGTCATAGTCAAATTACAGCATCCCTAACTATGGAATTCCAGGTGCTTGGGCTTTATTTGGATAGCAGTGGCTTTGCAGGGGCTCCTGGAGTCCATTGCTGGTCAGTTGTTTTGCTGAATCAAAAAGCAGGACTTGAGAGACCCTGGATATTCAAAGTAGTCAATATCTGGAGGGGGAGGGTGGCTTGCCAGGTGACAGGCAATCTCCTTCCCACCTCATCACAGCTCTATGAATGAGCCGCCCTAGTGGCCCCATTTTACAGGTGAGGAAAGAGAGAAATAGCCCAGGGACTAGCCCAAGACCCCTGGAGTGTGAGGAGTTCATCACCTGGGGCACAGACACTCTGAACAGATACCCTGCTGCTTTTCCCCAGTAGAGGTGAGTTTCATATTAGCAAAGGAAAATACAATCTCAATTAAGAGCATTGCATTCTCAACTAAGAGATATTAAAAAGGAAAGAGAATCCGGTTAGGACCAGCAAAGGAAGGCCACCGTCCTACAGCCTGACCACGGCTGACCCGAGGCCACGGCAGGCCCAGGGGGACCGGACTCACGTGGGGGATGAGGCGGCAGGAGCGCACTGAGTCGCTGAGGCCCATCCACTGCTGGTAGTCGGGGTAGTCGCCCCGCCGCAGGAAGTACTGGGGGCCCTGGAAGTTGGGCTGCTCGTAGATCATCCAGCAGCCGCTGTCCACGCGGATGGAGTTGCAGCGGCCCAGGTAAGGCTGCAGGTTGGAGTGGTCGCTGCTGCACTCGTAGTGGCGGCCCTGGAAGCCCCGGTCCTCGTAGAAGGTGATCTGCAAGGAAGGGAAGGAGAGGCTCAGGGGCCTGGCCTCCAGCCGGGCTGCGGGCCCCTCCCGCCGGCGCGGGGCTCACCTTCCCCATGGCTGCTGGGCGCGGGGATGGAGTTCAGGGCGGTGGGGCTGGCGCGCGGTCTATATAGCGGGAGGGCTGCTGCGTTGGCAGGAACAACACAAAAGGGGCCCCCGGGTGAGGAGGATTTCCTTTCTGTCTCTTTTCTATATAATGACGGCGGGGGTGGGGTGGGGGACTTACTGTATGTTTTCTCTTAGACTCTCCAGAGCTTTCGAACTGATGACCCGCGTAAAACTGTCACTTGGTGCCTCTGGGGCCTTTAGATGAAGCCTATTCAGGAGATGGGAAGCGAGCAAAAGCGCTTAACCGGGTTAACACTTGTATGAAATATTTTATTTATCTTTTAAATATTCTAAGTGATCTCTTTTTGAGGAACCACACGGGGTAGTGACCAGGTCAGAGGTCAGGATGGGCCCCAGGGGGAGGCGTCTAGATGAGAGAGTTTTTCCTTGGCGTGAGGATGTGGGACACAGAGGCACCTGCCTTCTGCACAGGACGGGTGAAGGAGGATGGGATTTTCCGCTAAGAGAAGCTTCTCCCATCCTCCTGGCTGAGGAGTGGGTGCAGCAGACATTGCATTGGAGGGAGGAAAGGGAGTGGGGGGTGGACCCCAGGAAGCCCTCTGTTCATGCACCTGGCTCAGCTCTGCTCCCTGGAGACTGAGTGGACCAGGGTCACCTCCAGACGCAGCCAGTGTCTCCCAGGAAGCTCCCAACTCTGGAGTTCATGAGGCAACTCATGGTGGTTATTAGTCACACACTAACTTTTTATTTAACTAATAATTTTGCAAATTAGGGGCTAAGCCTAATTAGTTCTGTTTCTGTTGTTCAGTCTAAGTCGTGTCTGAGTCTTTGCCACCCCATTAACTGCAGCATGCCAGGCTTCCCTGTCCCTCCTCATCTCCCGGAGTTTGCCCAAGTTCATGTCCATTAGATCAATGATACCATCCAACCATCTCATCCTCCATTGTCCCCTTCTCCTCCTGCCCTCAATCTTTCCCGGCATCAGGATTTTTCCAATGAGTGGGCTCTTCACATCAGGGGGCCAAAGTATTGGAGTTTCAGCTTCAACATCAGTCCTTCTAATGAGTATTCAGGATTGATTTTCTTTAGGATTAACTGGTTTGATCTCCTTGCAGTCCAAGGGACTCTCGAGAGTCTTCTCCAACACCACAGTTCAAAAGCATCAATTCTTCAGTGGCCTGACTTCTTTATGGTCCAACTCTCATATCTGTACAAGACTATTGGAAAGACCATAGCCTTGACTAATTAGTTCTGTGTAAGTGAGTGTGAGAAGTTGCTCAGTTGTGTCCAACTCTTTGTGACCCCATGAACTGAAGCCTACCAGGCTCCTCCATCCATGGGATTTTCCAGGCAAGAATACTGGAGTGGGTTGCCATTTCCTCCTCCAGGAGATCTTCCCGACCCAGGGATTGAACCCAGGTCTCCCGCATTGTAGGCAGACGCTTTACCATCTGAGCCACCAGGGAAGTCCTAATTAGTTCTATCTCTGTGCAAATTTGAGGTTATATGCAAATATAACAGATTTATAATCTTACAATCTTGCAAAGACTCTCCCTTCTCTACCTCCCCTGGCTCCTGGGCAAGCCTGGTTGCTCTCTGGTTAATATTCTGGTTCCACAGGCTGGAATCTTCTTTCCTTCCCTTAAACCCCTCCTACCCCACCTCCCCCAGCTTCTTCTGGTGTTCCACTCTTTAGAACAGATTTTCTCAACCTCATACTGTTGTGACAGTTTGGGTCAAAAAAATCTCAATTGTGCAGCTCTGTCCACTGTATTTGAGGATGTTGAACAGCATCCCTGGTCTCAATCCTCTACATGCTATTAGCATTACCCTCATGGTTATGGCAACCAGAAATGTCTCCAGATATTGTCATATGTCCCTTGGGGGAGCAAAATAAACCCTGGATTCAAGCCACTGCTTTAGAAAGATCTTGTCCTCAACTATATACAACTGTGATACTTCCTGTTTCGTTCCTCAGTCTGGATTCTTGTTACTTAAGCCTAAAGCCAAAAAACTATTTCCCTTGAAAAATTTTATTTGAAACTCATAAGCTTATTAAGACTTTCCCACATTGTTTCTTTCAAAAATTCTAATTTTATAGAAATGTGAAAACTATAGAGAAGAAGAAAGGAGGAAAAAATTAAAATCATAGGACCATATTTTAAAAATCACTGTCAGGACTTCCCTGGACGTCCAGTGGTCAAGACTCAGTGCTTCCAATGCAGGGTTCAATCCCTGGTTGGAGAACTAAGATCCCACATGCCTCAAGCAGTGACCAAAATCAAAAAACAAAATCACCATGGACAAGTATTTTTAAATCTCCTTTCAGTTCAACAAGATGAAAAAGTTCTAGAGATCTTTGCACAACAACATCCAAATAGTTAGCAATAGTTGCTCCCTGAGTTGGGAAGATCCCCTGGAGAAGGGAAAGGCTACCCACTCCAGTGTTCTGACCTGAAGAATTCCATGGACTATATAGTCCACGGGGTAGCAAAGAGCTGGGTTTCCCTGATGGCTCAGTTGGTAAATAATCCGCTTTCAGTGCAGGAGACCCTGGTTTGATTCCTGTGTTGGGAAGATCCACTGGAGGAGGGATAGGCTACCCACTCCAGTATTCTTGGACTTCCCTTGTGGTTCAGTTGGTAAAGAATCTGCCTGCAATATGGGAAACCTGGGTTCAATCCCTGGATTGGGAAGATGCCCTGGAGAAGGGAAATGCTGCCCACTCCAGTATTCTGGCCTGGAGAATTCTACAGACTGTATAGTCCATGGGGTCACAAAGAATTGGACACTACTGAGCAAGTTTCACTTTCACTGTACTATGTGTTTGAAAAATGGTTGAAATAGTAACTTTCATGTTATTTTTTTTTTTTTTTACCAAAATAAAAAAGACCTCATTCCTCCCCCCCCAAAAAAAAAGCCCTCTCAATTTTCACTTCTTTGATCTAATACTTTCACTTGTAAGAACTTGTCCAAAGGAAATAGCTTAAGGTAAATGAAAATGTTATGCACAGTGGCATTTTTATCAGAACACTCTTTATAATGTGAAAAATTAGATTCAAATGAAATGTCCAAAATAGTGCATTAACTAGGTAAATTATAGAGCATCTCTCTGATGAGATGCTACACAGTTAACAAAAATCGTATTCACAAATAATTTATTTAAGGATATGGAAAATACTCAACATATGTTAAAATTTTAACATGAATATATTATACACTGAAAACTACAAAACATTGCTGAAGAAAAGAAGATATAAATAAATGGAAAAACATCATATGTTCATGGATTGGAAGACTTAATATTGTTCAGATATGAATATTTCCCAAAGTGGTCTGCAGATACAATGTAATCCCTGTAAAATTCTAATGATATTTTTTGTGGCAGTAGAAAAACCCTTCCTAAAATTTAGATAGACTCTCAAGGAATCCCAAATGCCCAAAACTTTGTGTGTGTGTGTGTGAAGCAATTTTTAATATTTATTTATTTATTTAATTTTGGCCTTACCACATAGTTTGCAGGATCTCAGTTCCCTGGTGGCTCAGACAGTAAAAAATCTGCCTGCAATGCAGGCTTGGGTTCAATCCCTGGGTTGGGAAGACCCCCTGAAGGAGGGCATGGCAGCACACTCCAATATTCTTACCTGGAGAACCCCCATGGACAGAGGAGCCTTGCGGGCTACAGTCCATGGGGTCACAAAGAGTCAGACACGACTAAGCACACACAGTTCCCAGACCAAGGATTGAACCTGGAGCACTGCAAGTGAACGTGCCAAATTCTAACCACCAGACACCAGGGAACTCCCCAGAAACAATCTTGAAAAAGAAAGACAAAGCTGGGACATTCTCACACTTTCTGATTTCAAAATTACTACAAAATTACACTAATCAAAACTGTGTGGTACTGGCATAAAGACAAACATATGGACAAATGGAAGAGTAGGGAACACAGACACAGACCCTTACGTGTATGGTCAAGTGAATTTTGACAGGGTTCCCAAGACCATTCAATGAAGAAAGACAGTCTTTTCAACAGTGGTACTGGGAAAACTAGATATCCACATGCAAAAGAATGTAATTGGACCCTTACCTTACAATATGTATTATACAAAAACTAACTCAAAGTGAATTAGAGACCTAAATATAAGAATTAAACTGAGGAAGGAAAGAAACAGGTTGCCCTGAGTGGACTGGCTCCATTTTTAAAAGAAAAGGAGCTCCATCTTACACTTTGGCGGACTTTGGACTGCATATCAGGGAGGCCAGAGAGATAAAATACTAACAGCTAAGCAGGCTTCCAGACGGATAAAAACCAAAACAGGCAGAACCTGTACCTAGATCTCCCAGAGCCAGAAGGAAAGCAGTGTCCACTATGTAATCTTAATAATGTTTATTGATGTAAACTAAGCTGTATGTCAAGATAGCTTTAGAATGTAAATCTATGGCTGTAGCCTGATTGTGTCTCTTACTAACATTGTCCCAGGTGGACCTTAGAGAATTTGGGCATGTGGGCTTGGACACATACACTTTGGGTATAAAAGGTTGTCACAAAAATCAGTCGGGGTCCCTGGCTAAAAAGGAAACTTTGCCTCGGACCTGCCAGTGTAATAAACTGCACTCCACTATCCACGCTGTCCTTCTAAGTGAGTTTGCTTCACAAAACTACAAAACTCTTAGATGAAAACATAGAGGAAAATCTTCATGAGATTAGACTTGGCAATGATTTCTTGGATATAACACTAAAGCATAGACATTAGATATATTGGAGTCCATCAAAATAAAAACTTTTGTGCATCAGATGAGACTATCACAAGTCTCGAGACTGTCCCAGCTTTGTGAAGAGGCTACCCAGGGAATGTGAGAAACTATTTGTGAATCATGTATGATAAAGGATTGATGTTCAAAATGTACAGAGAACTGATACAACTCAGCAAAATCAATAGCAATGCCCCCCTAAAAAAACCCCAATTTAAAAAATAGCTTGCCTTTTCTCTTCAATGAGGTGGCCAAGCAGCAGACTCAGAGATGCAGATCTTTGTGAAGACCCCGATGGGCAAGACCATTACCCTTGAGGTCGAGCCCAGTGACACCACTAAGAATGTCAAAGCCAAAATCCAAGACAAGGAGGGCATCCCACCTGACCAACAGCATCTGATTTTCGCGGGCACACAGCTGGAGAATGGCTGCACTCCGTCAGAATACAATATCCAGAAAGAGTCCACCCTGCACATGGTGCTTCCTCTGTGAGGCAGCATCACTGAGCCTTCCCTCCGCCAGCTCGCTCAGAAATACAACTGCAACAAGATGATCTGGACAAGTGTTATGTTCGCTTGCACCCCCGCGCTGTCAACTGCTCCAAGAAGTGAGGCCAAACCAACAACCTGTGCCCCAAGAAGAAGGTTAAATAAAGCCCTTCCACCGGCTTCTCCTTTGACCACAGGGTGGCCTCCTGCCCAAGCCCCAAGGCCCTGGGGCCTCAATAAAGTTTCCTTTTCATTGACTGGAGCAGTTAAAAAAAAAGAAGTCTTGATTAGAAGCTTCTCCAAATAAGATAATACAATGGTCAATAAGCACATGAAAAGATGTTCAACATTGCTAATCATTAGGGATATGCAATTAAACCTACAATGAGATACTTCATACACATTAGAATGACTATTACAAAAAACAGAACAGAAAATAAGTGTTAGTGAGGATGTCAGAGAAACTGGAAAACCTGTGCATTGTTGATGGGACTGTAAAATGGTAGAGCCACTGTGGAAGATTGTATGGTAGTTTCTCAAAAATTAAACGTTAAATTACCACACGATTCAACATTTCCATTTCTAGGCATATTTAAAAAAATTGAAAGCAGTGACTTAAACAGCTGTTTGTATCCGAATGATCATCACAGCATTCTTTATTACAGCAAAAAGGAAGAAACGACACAAGTGCCCTTTTAGGAATGAATGTATGGATACACAAAATGTGGTATATGTATAGAATGGAATATTATTCAGCATTAAAAGTGAATAAAATTTTGATAAATTTCACAACTTGGACAAACCTTGAAAACACTATCCTAATTGAAGTAAGAGAGACACAGGACAAACATTATGTGATTCAATGCATTTGAGATACCTGGAATAGATTTATAAAGAAAGAAAGTAGAATGATGGTTACCAGGGGCTGGGGGAAGGTGGGAATGGAGAGTTATTGTGTAATGAGTACAGCAGCTTGGGATGATGATAAAGTTCTGAGGGTGAATAGTGTTGATGGTTGCACAATGATGTGAATGTGCTTTATGCCGCTGAATTGTACACTTAAAAATGAGTATAGTGGTAAATTTTATGCATATTTTACTATGATTTAAAAAGTCTTCCATTAGCAACAAGAAAAAAGGGAATCAATATTAATTTTTCAAAGTTAATTTCTTGATTTCGATAATTCTACTGTGGGTTAGAACTCCATCTTCTCACTGCCAAGGGCTCTCTCCTTGGCTGGGGAACTAAGATCCCACAAGCTGCATGATATGGCAAAAAAAAAGATTTTTTTTTATTGTAGTTATAAGAAAACATTAAAATGGGATAAATCTTAGTGACGTAAATGGAATTAAAAAGCATTTAAAACAGTTTATTTTAACTTACAGTCCTTTTACTTTATAATAATAGAATAATTAATAAAATTAATGTCTTAAGTTTTTTTTTATTAGTATCTTTCCCTCCTTGGGTTTTCTTCCTCTTTCCCCATTTACTCATTTCATTCTATCTTACACCACCAAAGCTTACGTTTAAGATCTGGTAATACTTCAAGGTCTTTTTTAATGCTGGGAATTGGTTCTCTGGACACAACTGTACTGTAGGCAAAACTTGTTAGGTTCTTTCCTTCACTCAACTTTCCTTGTATATTTCCCCATTTGCAGCTAGCAGCTATGGTACCAGGGACACCAGCTTCAAGATAATACAGATGCTAAATGTTGTGGGAAATGGACAAAACTTTGCACTCTGATGATAGTGTTGAGCTGCTGAATCAACTATCCCTAAATCCTGGGCTACCCTAGGACTTCCTATCGTGTGAGGAGATTTCCATATTACCCATTTGGTATGGCGTTTTGGCTAATTTCAGTCTAATGTATATAACTGATTCAGATCCATTGGAGGAGGAAATGGCTACCCACTGCAGTATTCTTGCCTGGAAAATCCCATGGACAGAGCCTGGTAGGCTACAGTCCATGAGGTCACAAAAGTCAGACGTGGCTGAGCACACACATGCATGCATTCAGGGAATGCAGCTGTGGATTATCCTATACATCTAATTCAATTCCTGATTAGTTGCTTGCAATGACCTCACGGTAAGAATCTGTACACTAGTGCTGTCATTATTTTGACAAGAATCTTCCTGATTCCATAATGGAAAATCTGATTTTCTGAACTGTGAGTTCTGAATTCTGATGTACTTCTATTATTAACCGTTTGAAATTAAAACTGGACCTTAGTTTACCTTATATAAAATGAGTGATCTAGGTTAGATAATCTCCAAGTCTGAAATATGTTAAATATCATATGAGTTCATTGCTGTATAATGACTTGCCTTCTACCCTCCCTCTCCCTCCCTCACTTTCTCCCTCTCTTCTTTTTGGGGTGGGGGAAGGGTAGAGATTTTCCATTAGGAATTTCTTTGAGTTTTTGAATAAACTTCTAAGCAGTTACCTTGGGAAAACGTACATATGCTCTGTGTCAACCAGGAATGTGTATTGAACTACAAATAACAGAACACCCATGTCAGTGGCATAAAAAAAAATGTGGGCTTATTTTACTTCCATTACAAGAAGTTTCAAAGTAAAGGCTTGCTGGCCTTGTGTGACGGCTAATTTTATGTCAACTTAACTGGAATAAGGGATGCCCGGATAGCTGGCAAAACTTTATTTTTGGGTGTGTCTGTGAGGATATTTCTAGGAGAGATTAGGATTTGAATTGGTAGTCTGAGTAGAGAAGATCACCTCTACCTATGCCTTATCCAGTCTGTTGAGGGCCTGCGTAGATCAAAAAGGTGGTGGAGAGAGTAACTCTCTCTACCTGCAGGAGCTGAAATATCAGTCTTCTGTTCTTGGACACATTAGCACTCCTCGTTCTCAGGCCTTGAGACTCAAGACTGAATTATTCCACCAGCTTTCCTGATTCTGCAGCTTGCAGACTGTGGGATTTCTCAGCCTCCATAATCACATGAGCCAATTCCTAGGATAAATCTCCTCCTCTGAGCTTCCCTAGTGGCTCAGATGGTAAAGAATCTGCCTGCAATGCAGGAGACTAAGGTTTGATTCCTGGGTTGGGAAGATCCCCTGGAGAAGGGAATGGCTACCCACTCCGGTATTTTTGCCTGGAGAATCCCTTGGACAGAGGAGCCTGGTGGGCTATCGTCCATGGACTTGCAAAGAGTTGGACACGACTGAGAGACTAACTCTTCCACTTTCTTTCATATCTATAGAGATCCTGTTGGTTCTGTTACTCTGGAGAGCCCTGACTAATAAATAGCTAGCATTGGTTCAGGGGCTTGACCACATGCAGGCCAGCATTTCTGAAACTGTGGCTTCTCCCTCATGCTTGTCACCACTTGAATATAAAATGCCTGAAATAAGAGGGAACCTTGGGCAGCTATTCCCTTTCATCAGGAAGACAAAAATTTTTCCAGAACCATCTCCTCTCTCTTTTCATCAGCATTTTTCCACTTATGTTTCAATGTCCAAAAAGTGTCATGAGATCAGATCAGAATCAATATCAAACACTTAAAAAAAAAAAAAAACAAATGAAAGGAGAAAAATAGAGAAAGTCTGCCAGAGATGTATGAACTTAACTTTTACATACAACTTAGGAAATTTACTGAGAAGGCAATGGCACCCCACTCCAGTACTCTTGTCTGGAAAATCTCATGGATGGAGGAGCTTGGTGGGCTGCAGTCCATGGGGTCGCTAAGAGTTGGATATGACTGAGCAACTTCACTTTCACTTTTCACTCTCATGCTTTGGAGAAGGAAATGGCAACCCATTCCCGTGTTCTTGCCTGGAGAATCCCAGGGACGGGGGAGCCTGGTGGGCTGCCATCTATGGGGTTGCACAGAGTCGGACACGACTGAAGCAACTTAGCAGCAGCCGCAGTGAAGTGAAGTGAAGTGAAGTCGCTCAGTCGTGTCCGACTCTTTGCGACCCCATGGACTGTAGCCTATCAGGCTCCACCCTCCATGGGATTCTCCAGGCAAGAGTACTGAAGTGGGTTGCCACTTCCTTCTCCAGGGGATCTTCCCGACTCAGGGATCGAACCTGGGTCTCCAGCATTCCAGGCAGATGCTTTAACCTCTGAGCCACCAGGGAAGCCCCAGTAGGGAATTTAAAAATCTTCTGAAGCCCATTGTGGTAACTAGCTTCAGAATCCTTGATTTGAAAAGTGGGTCACATCATCTCTGAACCTCAATTTTCAGATCTTCACACCTCAAAGAAAAACTGGCGAGATTTCTAGCAAACTAGTCTGAAGCAGCAACATGTTTAAAGGCCAGAGAATCAAATAAGATATGTATTATGAAAGTGTCTCACAAGCTGTAAAGTTCTGCTTCATATGAAAGCATCGTTCTAGTGAGAGAATTTTGTTATCTGAAGATCATACACCTTGATTTCCACTTGTATCTTGTGTGTGTGTGTGAGTATATAAATAAAATAATAAAATAAAAGTAAGACAAAGGGAAAGCACACCAGTGCCAGGGAAACAGAAAATATTTTATTAGTTTCCAGATGGAGAAATGATGCGTTTATTTCAATAGATATCTATGACTCTTCTCAAGGAGCCCACTTTGGCATTCACAGCCCCCCAGTCATGGTGCCGCCTGTATTCCCCTGGCCTCAGCAGATACTGCCGCCCCCGGAAGTTGGGCAACTCATAGAGGACCCAGGAGCCCTCCAGCACATTGAGAGAGTGAACCTCATTGAAGTGGAAGCGGTCTTGAAGAGAGGAGCAGTCCTCCGTGATCTCTATCATCTGGCCTCTGTAATCTTCCCTCTCATAAAGTCTGAGCCTGTGAGAGCCAGCCTGGCCCATCCAGAGGTGGAAAGAGGAGAAAAGCAAACCATGAAATGATTCTAACACATTCATGCCATTCAGTTTGATGAGGTTCAAGCCATTTTAAAATATAAGGTAAAAATGAATTACTTCTGAATCTTTATATACTCCTCACTTTCAAAGGTGAAAATTCAGTATCTTTTCAAGATTGTAAAGTGTGACTAAAAATTAAGAAGGCTCTCTTGTACTTCAATATATTCATATACTTCCCAGGACAAACTGTTAACCATGCTCAAGACACTGTACCATAGAGAAATCAAATCTTTAACAGCTTATTACTGTTTTTGCCATTTTGGAAGATTTTTTTTTAGTTTTTCAGGCATGTGTGTTTGAACAGGAAAATCAGTTTATGAAATGAATGACTCTACACTGAGTTTAAAATAAATCTTGGAAAAATCACCAAGGACTTAGATGCTTCTGAAGTCTCTCAGTTAAATGCTTGATTTTCATTTAATAATTTATGAATGAGGAAAAATGAGAAAGAAAAATCAGTCAGCCCAAGGACTAACTTTTCAAAAACCTTAGTGTTTTAACACACATGTGAACTCTGTGTAGCCCACATGTAAAATCTCTGTGTCACTCTCCCTTGACAAAAAGCACTTTTATTTGTACAAGTAGGAAAAACTAAAACATACAAGTGGGGAGCAAAAAGGTGAAAGAAAGGGTGTTACAAAAACTAACCTTTGTAAAAGTATCCTTTTCCACTCCTATCTGCTCAGAAAGTAGCACCTAATTATTTTTCTTTGAAATATTAGTGATATTAGTGGTTTTTCTACAACTCCATTGTAAATAATTCCAGGTCAGGACTTCTGTCATACATCCTCAGGGCTGCAAATGCATTCTTACTCAATACATATTTGTTGATTAAATGGTACCTGGTGAGTCGCTGAGGCCCATCCACTGCTGGTAGTCGGGGTAGTCGCCTCGCCGCAGGAAGTACTGGGGGCCCTGGAAGTTGGGCTGCTCGTAGATCATCCAGCAGCCGCTGTCCACGCGGATGGAGTTGCAGCGGCCCAGGTAAGGCTGCAGGTTGGAGTGGTCGCTGCTGCACTCGTAGTGGCGGCCCTGGAAGCCCCGGTCCTCGTAGAAGGTGATCTGCAAGGAAGGGAAGGAGAGGCTCAGGGGCCTGGCCTCCAGCCGGGCGGCGGGCCCCTCCCGCCGGCGCGGGGCTCACCTTCCCCATGGCTGCTGGGCGCGGGGATGGAGTTCAGGGCGGTGGGGCTGGCGCGCGGTCTATATAGCGGGAGGGCTGCTGCGTCGGCAGGAACAACACAAAAGGGGCCCCCGGGGTGCGGAGGGGATGTTTGTGTTCTCTTTTTACTCTTCGCTGTCAGAGTCCATGGGGCTCATTATGGGGTTCGGTCCCATTCTCTCTGGAGTTTCTATCACTGGCTGATGCTAAATGAGACAGTTTGGGGTGGCTGGCGCGCGGTCTATATAGCGGGAGGGCTGCTGCGTTGGCAGGAACAACACAAAAGGGGCCCCCGGGGTGAGGAGGGGATGTTTGTGTTCTCTTTTTACTCTTCGCTGTCAGAGTCCATGGGGCTCATTGTGGGGTTCGGTCCCATTCTCTCTGGAGTTCCTATCACTGGCTGATGCTAAATGAGACAGTTTGAAAAAAAAAAAAAATCAATCTGGGACATTGTTTATTTAATAATAGAAGTAGAGCTTCAGCCATTTCATATATATTCCAATCGTGTATTTCTATGAGTTGGAAAAAAACAAGAAAATATAAGTGGCCCTACAAAAAAGACAGAGTCTTGATATGCCAAATAGAAATTAAGCTCTAAGAAGTATGTGCCATAATATTGAATGCTAATTGTTAATTAGGAAGAAATGGCCTTTGCTGAATATTGAAAATTTCAAATTAGTCCTTTAAGAGAGCTTCTTCATTAAAAAGTGTAAGAAGTTATAATGTTTTACCAAGAGGGTTCCCAAAATGTCAAACTTTCTGTATGGTAAAAAACCAAAAACAACATATACGGGTCTTTAACGTTTGGTCTAATTTTGTTGCCATTGTGCATGGAAGTAGACTGAAGATTTGGTGTTTCATCTTAGCTGCTTATAATTCAAAAGTGAGAATAGCTTTAAGACGCTTAATCTCAGAAATAAGAAATAAAAGGAAATTTTCTATGATACAAATGAAGTTATTTATAAAGCAAAATAAACTCACAGACTTAGTAAACTTATGGTTGCCAGGGAGGGAAAGGTGGAGAGAAGGGATAGTTAGGGAGTTTGGGATGGACAGGTGCACACTGCTATATTTAAAATGGGTAACCAACAAGGACATAATGCACAGGGATCTCTGCTCCATGTTATGTGGCAACCTGGATGGGAGAGGAGTCTGGGGGAGAATGGATACATGTATATGTGTGGCTGAATGCCTTTGCTGTCCATCTGAAACTGTCACAATGTTGTTAATTGGCTATACTCCAACATTAAAAAAACGTTAAATAAAATAAAAGGGAACAGTCTAAAAGTTCAAGGAAATAAAAAAAAGGTAATGCATTTAAAACACAAAACCAGATTACCCCTTCAGTTCAGTTCGGTCACTCGGTCCAACTCTTTGCGATCCCATGAATCGCAGCACACCAGGCCTCCCTATCCATTACCAACTCCTGGAGTTCACTCAAACTCATGTCCATCGAGTCCGTGATGCCATCCAGCCATCTCATCCTCGGTCGTCCCCTTCTCTTCCTGCCCCCAATCCCTCCCAGCATCAGAGTCTTTTCCAATAAGTCAATTCTTTGCATGAGGTGGCCAAAGTCCTGGAGTTTCAGTTTTAGCATCATTCCTTCCAAAGAAATCCCAGGGCTGCAGAATGGACTGGTTGGATCTCCTTGCAGTCCAAGGGACTCTCAAGAGTCTTCTCCAACACCACTGTTCAAAAGCATCAATTCTTCGGTGCTCAGCCTTCTTCACAGTCCAACTCTCACATCCATACATGACCACAGGAAAAACTATAGCCTTGACTAGACGGACCTTTGTTGGCAAAGAAATGTCTCTGCTTTTCAATATGCTGTCTAGGTTGGTCATAACTTCTCTTCCAAGGAGTAAGTGTCTTCTAATTTCATGGCTGCAGTCACCATCAGCAGTGATTTTGGAGCCCCCAAAAATAAAGTCTGACACTGTTTCCACTTTTTCCCCATCTATTTCCCCATCTATTTCTCATGAAGTGATCGAACCAGATGCCATGATCTTCGTTTTCTGAATGTTGAGCTTTAAGCCAACTTTTTCACTCTCCTCTTTCACTTTAATCAAGAGGCTTTTTAGGTCTTCTTCACTTTCTGCCATAAGGGTGGTATCATCTGCACATCTGAGGTTATTGATATTTCCCCAGCAATCTTGATTCCAGCTTGTGCTTCATCTAGCCCATCATTTCTCACGATGCACTCTGCATATAAGTTAAATAAGCAGGGAGATGTGTATAAGAGACAGCATATATATACACATACATATGGAGAGTAGACATATACAGCTATAAATGTATATAACTGTGTGGATATCATATTTGCATATATGTAGACAGAATACTTGCCTGGAAAATCCCAGGGACGGGGGAGCCTGGTGGGCTGCCATCTATGGGGTCACACAGAGTAGGACACGACTGAAGTGACTTAGCAGCAGACAGAATACTGGAGAAGGCAATGGCACTCTACTCCAGTACTTTTGCCTGTAAAAAATAAAGTCTGGCACTGTTTCCACTGTTTCCCCATCTATTTCTCAAGTATACAGCAAAATGATTTGGTTATACATATCATTTTGCTGTATACTTGAAACTAATGCCAGATTGTAAATCAACTGTACTTCAGTTTAAAAAATTGTATTTTAAAAAATGAGTTCAGGTTCAGTCAGAATCATCAGAGACTGACTCAGTAATTTGGGAAATAAAAAGTTGACTTTTATCCTGTTGTTCTATGTTGAAACTTCATTAATTGGGCTTTAAATTAAAGCTAATTAAATGAACATGCCCTACTTAAAGAAAAGCACAGTTAAGTGATGGGTGTTTCTTAAAGTTGGTTTATTAATATTGTTCTTGGACTGGCCGTGTTGAAGGCTGTCCCCTTATGAAAATAACTTTAATAAATATTTAAAAGGTGAGTCATTGTTTAAAATCGAACATTTGCAGTTTTATGCTTTTCAGCTGAGGGCTAAGAAAATTATTTAATAGACTCAATTAGTTTAGGTAACGCCCATTCATTCATCTTACTTGTTAGTCTTTACTGTACTTGGTACTATGTCAGTAGGAGGAAGAGATTCATAGACTCTCATGGGTCTATGTCACAAGCTTGCTTAAGAATCTCAATAAAGGCTTTCTTATCTCTTCTTGCTATTCTTTGGAACTCTGCATTCAGATGCTTATATCTTTCCTTTTCTCCTCTGCTTTTCGCTTCTTTTCTTTTCATAGCTATTTGTAAGGCCTCCCCAGACAGCCATTTTGCTTTTTTGCATTTCTTTTCCATGGGCATGGTCTTGCTCACTGTCTCCTGTACAATGTCATGAACCTCCATCCATAATTCATCAGGCACTCTGTCTATCAGATCTAGTCCCTTAAATCTATTTCTCACTTCCACTGTATAATCATAAGGGATTTGATTTAGGTCATGCCTAAATGGTCTAGATTACACCTTAGTTTATTGTAAAAGAAAATCAAATTCCTAAGAAACCTCTTTCTGGTGGGCTCTAGATACACTTTTGTTCGATGGGGAGCAGGATTAAACAAAGCTTTTGACTTAGAGGAAATTAATTGCATGAACACAAAGAGGAATTATAGCTGGAATGGTGTGAGTAGAATGAGAAATAAATATCTAGAAGCTGGGACTCTGCTTTAGAAAGCATTTATCAGTCTGGAAGAGGATAATCTGATGAACTGGAAAGAGCACTGGAATGGAAGATGACCTGTGCCTTTAGCCTCTTCCATGTTCAAAGAATTAGTCACAATTCTATGTTGACTCATTGAAATATTTGTCTTTACTTTGGGTCTTAAATCTTTGTAAGTTGATATTTATGGATCAGATACCACTTAAGCACAATATGATGTTTCAGTTCTCATTATCCAGTATGAAAGTCATGTGTTTGCAGAATTACTTATGTCAGCCTAGTGCAGTATATCAGCCAGAATCTAAAGAATCAAAATCATCATGATAATTAAAAATTTTTTAAATAAAAATGGAAAATCCTTTAAAAAATTCATCATTTTGCTCAGAGTTGTTTCTGTGGGGAGAGTGTAGATAGGTGAAAACAGTAAAATATGAGAAACAACCAGAATGCTGAGTCCCGGAGATTACCTAGAGAAGCAGTGTGGGGATGTCAGTTGGGACGAGTGACTCAGCTGACATGCAGCTACAGCTGAAATTTAGGATACAACTGGAAGCCCAAGGGGCTTCCCTGGTGGCTCAGACAGTAAAGAATCTGCCTACAATGCTGGAGACCTGGGTTCAATCCCTAGGTCGGGAAGATTCCCTAGAGAAGGGAATGAAATCCACTCCAGTATTCTTGCCTGGAGAATTCCATGGATGGAGGAGCCTGGGGCGTCTATGGGGCCACAAAGAGTCAGACACGGCTGAGCAACTAACACTTCCACTTCCAATTGAAGGACCAAAACGAGGACATTTTGGGTGTGGCTTTTTTCATTAACTGGGAAAAGGAAAGGCTTTATTTCAGCCTGGGGGAATAAATAGGGAACCCCCCCCCCCACTTCTCATACAATTGAAATGTAAATATCTTGTGCCAAAATGTGGTTTAATTTCAATGCTCTGCAGAAAATGCTGGAGCTTCCATGTGGCTCAGATGGTGAAGAATCTGCCTGCAATGCAGGAAATCCGGGTTCAGTCCCTGGGTTGGGAAGATCACTTGGAGAAGGGAACGACTACCCTCTCCAGTATTCTTGCCTGGAAAATCCATGGACGGAGGAGCCTGGAGGGACTACAGTCCATGCGGTCACAAAGAGATGGACATGACTAAGCAACTATCACTTTCACAGAAAATTGTAGGAGTGACAAACGTACACAATACCATAGTATGCTAAGTGAACATAGGTTAAGACCTGACACTCCTTGCACCTGTGGCCAGAAGCAGAGCTCTGCACCAGTTGCTTGGGAATTGTCTTTGGAGGGAGAGCAAGAAAGAAGAAACATCCTGTTTCCTGACCTCTGATCCAGGAAGTAACCCTTAGTCACTTTATAAGTATTCACATGGTTTCAAACAAAAATGAAGAAAAAGGGACAGTTCAGGTTTGGATTTCGTTGCACGCACGGTTAATGATTTGTATAGCTAGTGTAAGTAGCTTAGTGAGGAAGGCATGTTGAAAGCTGAGATAGATCGAAAGCTAAGCTTCTTGCTGCAAACAGTTAGCCAAAGTGTGGTTGTGAAGGGAAAGTTTTTGACAGAAATTAAAAGTGCTACTCCAGTGAGCAGGCTTCCCAGGTGGCTCAGTGCAGGAGACATGGATTCGATCCCTGGGTGGGGACGATCCCCTGAAGGAGGAAATGGCCCCAGTATTATTCTTGCCTGGAAAATTCCATGCACAGAGGAGCCTGGCAGGCTATAGTCCACAGGGTCGCAAAAAGTTGGACATGACTAAGCAACTGAGCATGCATGCACACACGCATTCCAGTAAACACTCTAATGAAGAAAGTGAAACAGCCTTATTGCCCATATGTATAAAGTTTGAGTAGTCTGGATAGACAATCAAACCAGCCACTACATTCTCTTAAGCCAAAACTTAAACGAGAGTGAAAGAGAACCTAACTCTTTTCAATTCTATGAAGATTGAGAGAGGTGAGGAAACTGCAGAAATAAAGCTTGAATTTAGCAGAGGTTGTTCTTGAGGTTTAAGGAAAGAAGCCATCTCTGTAATATAAAACTTCAAAGTGAAGCAGCAAGTGCTGAGGTAGAAATTGCAGCAAGTCATCCAGGAGATCTAGCCCAGATAATTAATGAAGGTGTCTACACTAAATAACAGATTTTCAATTTAAATGAAACAGCCTTATGTTGGAAGAAGTTGCCACCTAGCACTTTCACAGCTAAAGAGAAGTCAGTGCCTGGCTTAAAAGCTTCAAAGGACAGACTCTCTTTTTAGGAACTAATTCAGCTAGTGATCTTAAATGAAGCCAGTTCTCATTTACCATTTCAGAAATCCTAGTCATTCAGAATTATGCAGAATCTACTCTGCCTGTGATCTATAAAAGGAACAACAACACAGCCTGAATGATAGACCATCTGTTTACGATATGGTTTACTGAATATTTTAAGCTCACTGTTGAGACTTACTGCTCCAAAAAAAGATTCTTTTCAAAATAGTACTGTCAGTGACAAGGCACCTGGTCATCGAGTAGCTCTGATAGAGATGTACAATGAGATTAATGTTATTTTCATTCCTGTTAACACAACGTCCCTTCTGCAGCCCATGGATCAAGGAGTGATTTTGACCTTCAAATCAGATTATTTAGGAAATATATTTCATAAGCCTTTGCTGCTGCTGCTGCTGCTAAGTCGCTTCAGTCGTGTCCGACTCTGTGCGACCCCAGAGATGGCAGCCCACCAGGCTCCTCCGTCCATGGGATTTTCCAGGCGAGAGTACTGGAGTGGGGTCATAAGCCTTTAGCTACCATAAATAGTGATTCCGATGATGAATTTGGGCAAAGTCAATTAAAAACTTTCCGGAAAGATTTGTCATTCTAAATGCCATGAAGAGCATTCACGATTCATGGGAAATAATAAAAACATCAGTGATAACAGGAGTTTGGAAGAAGTTGATTCCAATCCTCCTGGAGGACTTGGAGGGGATCAAGACTTCAGTGGAGGAAGTAAATGCAGATGTGGTGGAAATAGCAAGAGAACTAGAATTAGAAGTGGATCATGAAAACTTTAATGGATGAAGAGTTGCTTCCTATGGATGAGCAAAGAAAGTGATTTATTGAGACAATATCTACTCCTGGGGAAAATTTTGTGAAGGCTCTTGAAATGACAAAAATGAATTTAGACTATTACATGAAATTGATACCATAAATTCAATAAAGCAGTGGTAGGATTTGAAAGGAGTTCTACTGTGGGCAAAATGCTATTAAAGAGCATTACATGCTACAGAGATTGCTTGTAAAAGAAAGAGTCAATCTAGGTAGCAAGTTTTGTTACTGTCTTATTTTTAAAAAATACCACAGCCACTATGACCTTCAGCAACCACCAGCCTGTTCAGTTAGCAGTCATCAGCATGAGGCAAGATCCTCCACTAGCAAAAAGAATATGATTTGTTGAAGGCTCACATGATGGTTAGCCTTTATTAGCAATAAAGTATTTTAAATTATGATATGTATATTTTATTAATTTTTATTGGAGTATAGTAAATTTATTGATTTATAATATTGTATTAGTTTCAGTGTATAGCAAAAGGAATCAACTATATATCTACATATATCCACTCTTTTTTACGTTGTCTTTATACATAATGCTATTGCACTTATTAATGGACTATAGTATAGTATAAATATAACTTTTATATCCACTGGAAAACCAAAAATTCCTATGACTCATTTTATTGTGATATTTGCTTTTTGCTTTGTTGTCATGGTCTGGAACTGAACCTGCAATGTCTTTGAGGTATGCTTGTATTTATATCACCTCCCTGGCCCTTGAAGGCACTGAACTGTAACCTCAAACAAGAGTTTTCAAACTCTGCCCAGTTTCTACCAGTTTTTTGCCAAATTTAAAAAAAAAAAAAAACCTATAAATAGAAGCAATATTCCTATGCATGTTTTCTTGATCTGAACCACACATTATTAGAAACGTGTGTATTTGAAGGGGTTAAAATAGTCTTTTTAAAATGTGTTTTTTAAAAATATAAAATGATTCAATAATAAATGGTGCTTAGTTTTGATTTTCTGTTGCTTTGCTTTTAATTTCAAATATTCTTACTCAGCAAAATAAAAATTGGCAATCCTGTGCTAATTCCTATTTAAAGAAAATTGGTCTGAGAAATCTAAAATATTGAGAACCACTTGTTTTCAAGAACGTGAAAAATACAGCAAGCAATTGCTGGTGAGAGAGTCTGTTATAGTACTTTCAAGTCCTATTCTAGAGTTATTTCAGAATTTATCCCTCCAAGGGAGGAGGGATAACTAGTGGGACTTTCCTGATGGCCCAGTGGTTAAGAGTCCAAGCTTTCACTGCAGGGGGCACAGGTTTGATCCCTGGTCAGGAACTAAGATCCTGTATGCTGGGCAGCGTGGCTCTAAAGAAAAGAAAAGAAAGAATACAAACTACTATATATAAAATAGAGAAGAAACAAGGATATATTGTACAGCATAGGGAATTATAGCCATTGTCTTGTAATAAATTTTCATGCAGTATAATCTGTAAAAATATTGGATCACTATGCTATACACCTAAAACTAATTAACTATAGTGAGTCTGTACTATTCTCATAATCCTTTAATAAAGATCTATGATTCATGAGTAAAGACACAAAACCAACTGTAAAAGTGGTTAAAACCTGGTTCCTCAACAGTTCTCTTTGGGACTTATAAAGGAGAAAAAGTCCACTTCATGTTGGATTGTAAGTTCCCTGTGATTTTGTGTGAAAAAAAAAGGAAGAAAATAAGTCATTTGTAAAATGTTTGGATTATTATTAGAATTGCTATATGTGCATCTCAAGCATGTTTATTTTTAGTGCAAGAAATGGGCAGTTCTGGATTGTTAAAATTTCTCCTTAGGACAGGAGGATTTCAGTGGAGGTTTGTACCTCAAGACTAGTGGGCTAGGGACTTCTCCGGTGGTCCAGTGGTTAAGACTTTGCTTCCAGTGCAAGAAGTGCCTGTTCGATCTCTGGTCAGGGAACTAAGAGCCCACATGCCTCATGGCCAAAAACCCCAAACATAAAACAGAAGCCATAGTGTATCAATTCAATAAACACTTTAAAAAATGGTCCACATTAAAAAAAAAAAATCTTTATATAAAAGAGACCAGTGGGCTAGAAAAAGGGTCAGAAAGGTAGGAGTGGGATGGGGGTAGAAGTAGCCAAAGGGCCAAAGGCTGGAATTAGCTACTCCTGCCATGCAATCTTTTGTCTGTTGTGTCAAAACTAATTTTTTTTCCTATTCACTTAAAACTGTTTCCACTGGACTTGTTCCATAAAAGAGAAAAAAGTGTCACAGAAAGGTAAGGTATGTAAAGTGAAAGTGGCTCAGTTGTGTCCAACTCTTTGGGACCCCATGAACTATACAGTCCATGGAATTCTCCAGGCCAGAATACTGGAGTGGGTAGCCTTTCCCTTCTCGAGGGGATCTTCCCAAGCCAGGGATCAAATCCAGGTCTCCCACTTTGAGGGTAGATTCTTTACCAGCTGAGCCACAAGAGAAGCCCAAGAATACTGGAGTGGGTAGCCTATCCCTTCTCCAGGAGATCTTCCCGACCCAGGAATGGAACCGGAGTCTCCTGCATTGCAGGCAGATTCTTTACCAACTTAGCTATCAGTGAAGCCCAAGGTATGTAAGGAAGTTCTAAATGTGTATATCATACCAAGAAAATATTTTCCCTCCACAAATGTTAAGGAATAAAAACAGGTATCACAAAAAATATAGAAATAAACATTACTCCATTTTTTCCCCGAAAAATGTGTCATGGGATGCCTTAAAACTGGGCAGTAACAGTACTTGTTGAACAAGTGATTACATGTGTATGTGTATTATTTAGGAATACACTTGGGAAGTAGTTGGGAAGCACTGGACCAAAAAAGTGATCATGTATCAGTTGTTTATTGCTAGTGTTTAGTATTTTTCTGTAGAGTTCTGTTGCAGGAGGGACAATGCCTTCTGTTTGCTTTCTTTTTTCATTGCCAGGGCTGCACACAGCAGGCCTATGGTAGGTGCTCAGTAAACAGTGACATTCCTAACTCAAATAAGTTAGGCTCGCTGCTGGTTAATAATTGAGCCATCCATTGAAAGAAAAAATAACTTGTGCTATGAGTGACAATGTCACTCCTAGGTCTCTGTGCTCCAGAAACTATAGCATGTATAAAGATGGGGCTTCCCAGGGAGCACTAGTGGTAAAGAACCCATTTGCCAATGCAGGAGACATAAAGAGATGCAGGTTTGATCCCTGGGTCGGGAAGGTTCCCTGGAGAAGGAAATGGCAACCCACTCCAGTATTCTTGCCTGGAGAACCCCTTGGACAGAGGAGCCTGGTGGGCTACCATCCCTGGGGTTGCAAAGTGTACGACTGAAGCAACTTAGCATGCAGCATGCATGCATAGATAAAGATATATATCCAATGATATTCATTGTATGTTTGTTTGTAAAAGCAAAACTGGAAAAGCCCAGTTACCAATGAATAAATTATTAAATAATCCAGCAGATCTCCAACAATGGATCACAATGCAGCCGTTAACAAAACAAGGTGCTTACCTAGATAGCTATCCATATCACACTACACTTTAAAAGCCAGCTACAGACTAATATGTACAGCATAATTTCATTCTTGTAGAGAAAAAAAGCATGTGGTTCATGAGACAGCTATATAAATGAGGGAACATTTTGAGAGGCATACCCACTAAGTGTAAAAAAGGGTTAGGAATGAAAAGTGGGACTCAGAAGGATTTCTCCACCTTCTTTATAGGATGCACAAAGTAGTAAGGTTATGAGAGACTTCCACTTTGGAGGCAAAATTTCAAATTAAAAATATTAACAATTTTCTCTGATGAAAATATTTTCAATTAAAAACTATGCAGGGCTTTGCTGCATATTTACTATAGGTAAAAATACACAGAGCAAGCAAATGTTACTTCAAAACACTAGAAATTATGACTTTCTTTAACGTGCCTTTAAATTTGAGCCTTTTTTTTTTTTTTTTGGTAAAGAACTTCTTTTTGTTTGCAGCACACTATATTATGCAAATCTATTTAGAATGCTAATTATCTCATTAATTTACTTGCATTAGCTGGGCACTGTGTACAGCTGTGCAATTCCTGAAATTCACACAGTGTTTGGTCCAGTAGCTGAACAGGCCAAGAGGTCCACCCTAATCAGGAGTTATTTTGGAATAAAGAAAGAGGGTCTTCAACTGAGTCCAAAAGTATGCCAATGACTGATGGCAGCCCTGGCATTAGTTATATAATACTCTGCTTGAAAGTAAAACAAAGCTACAATTCCTTTTGTAGTCTCATCGGGCTTTTTGCAAACGGGCTGCCCTTCACCACTCATCTGTGACTCTCTGTGGCTCACAACTACTTCTTGGATCAGAAGGAAACTGCTGGAATGCTGTTCCTTGGGCCCTCCGTTGAATTCCGCTTTTCCCCAGTCACCCCCCCCCCATTTCTCTCGTTTGAATATTTATTGCTTTCTTTAGCTGCGTCTTAGTTGAGGCACTCAGGTTCTTCCTTGCCATCGTGTGGGCTCTTTCCGTGAGGTACAGGGACCCTATGAGGGCTTAGTTGGTCCGCTGCATGTGGGCTCTTAGTTCCCCCAACAGGGATGAACCCATTTCCTTGCATTGTGAGGCAGATTCTTAAGCACCGGACTGCCAGGGAAATCCCCCATTTCTCTCCTTCAATCTGCCTTTATTTCTCAGACAGGCTCCCTCCTTTCTCCACCTCCACTCCTGACCCTTGTTCAAAACTCATTCTACCTGGAAGAGACCTCCCTGCCCCCCACCCCCCAGCACACACACCTTATCCACTTCTCAACCTTTAACAGGGAGCATTTACAGGTGGATTAACTGGCACACAATGAAAGAAAAACAGAAGCCAGCTATTGCTAACAATACAGACTAAATACTTTATTAGATTCCAAAATGAGAAAATGGTAATGTGAACCTATTTTAGTATAAATCCACCACCCTCCGCAGAGAGCCCGCCTTGGCATCCACGGCCCCCCAGTCTTGGTAGCGCCTGTACTCTTGGGGCCGCAGCAGGTACTGCCGCCCCCGGTAGTTGGGCATCTCGTAGAGGACCCAGCAGCCCTCCAGCACGTGCAGCGAGCGGACCTCGCTCAGGCGGAAGCGATCCTGGATGCAGGCGCAATCCTCGCTCAGCTCCGCCATGAGGCCTTTCTGGTCCTCTCTTTCATACAGCCGCAGCCTATGGGAGCTTGTCTGCTCGGTCCACACAGAGAAGGAGCAGAAAAAGCAACCAAACAGGAGATGAACTTGGCAGGTTGGGACATGAGATGGGCAATGTCAGAACTGAGACTCTGAAATTTCTGTGATCTGCATTCTACTAGCAAATAATAACAAATATTTGTGTGTTCATTTTCCATTTTTTTAAATGTGGGAGGTGGAATTTTTAAGAGGTTCAAGGCCTGGATTAGACTCCATCAAGAAATCAAATATCTTGATTCCTAATACTTAATTCCCTAATTTCTTGATTCCTACATGATAACTCAAACTTATATTTGGGAGGAAAATGTTAAGTATTTTGTTAACATTTTAATATGAGTATTATTTGCCAAATGTATATGGGAGTGTGTGAAAGTTGCTCAGTCATGTCCAACTCTTTGGGACCTCATGGACTATACAGCCCATAGAATTTTCCAGGCCAGACTACTGAAGTAGTTAGCCCATTCCGTTTTCCAGGGCATCTTCCCAACCCAGGGATCGAACCAAGGTCTCCCACATTGCTGGTAGATTCTTTACCATCTGAGCCGCCAGGAAAGAAAGCCTAGTGGACCTTCCTGACCCAGGAATCGAACTGGGGTCTCCTGCATTGCAGGTGGATTCTTTACCAGCTTGGCTACCAGGGAAACCCAAATGTATATACATATACACATAAATTTACCACTAAAATACGATTTTTAAAAACCACAACTTTGGTGGAAATTTTGTTTAGTCTGAAACCAGAATTCAATTGACTTTCCAAATTAAGAAAAATTACTTTCTCCAGAATTGGACAATATCTTTGAACAGCTTAATTAATAATAGGCTTGTCCATATTTATTAGTCTGCACTGGAAACTATCAAATTTGTTCGTTATCAATTCCTTTACTATAGGTTAAAAACTGATTTGTTAGACATACTGCCTTGTTATGCCCAACTGGCTCCCCACTTGTGTTAAATCCTGCAGTGATATTAACATTTGTTACAGACAAGCTCTGTGTGACCTAATGGCAGTAAAAATTAAAAACAAAACTGACTCCTTCCCTACGTGAATTCGTTCTTAAATTCTCTGCTGGGTGTGTGTGTTGTGTGTGTGTGTGTGCGCGCGCGCCTAGATCTAACTGGGCTTTGTCAGCTTCCGAAAGGCCACTTAACTCTTATTTAAAGGAAAACTTCCATGCCTTAACACCCATCGGTAATAGACTGCAGGACACTCAGGCGGCAGGTTTGGAATCAAGCGGGACTCACGTCGGGGATGAGGCGGCAGGAGCGGATGGAGTCGCTGAGGCCCATCCACTGCTGGTAGTCGGGGTAGTCGCCGCGCCGCAGGAAGTACTGGGGGCCCTGGAAGTTGGGGCGCTCATACAGCATCCAGCAGCCGCTGTCCACGCGGATGGAGTTGCAGCGGCTGACGTAGGGCTGCAGGTTGGAGTGGTCGCTGCTGCACTCGTAGCGGCGGCCCTGGAAGCCCCGGTCCTCGTAGAAGGTGATCTGCAAAGGAAGAATAATTCAAAATTAAATCATTAGCTCCCCGTAATAAATCCTGCATAAAGGCATTTCCCCCCTCCATTTTATTTCCCTTGTGTTCCATTTACCTTCCCCATGGCTGGCTGACAACGGATGATGCGAGTTCAGTGCTATGAGGCCCCAGCCGCGCGCCGGGTCTATATAGCAGGGCGACTGCTGCGTTGGCAAGAACAACACAAAAGGGGCCCCCGGGGGGTGTGTAAGGGGATTTTTTGGATCCCTTTTACGTGCTGCATTCAGTGGAAATGCCTGTCGAGCTTGCCCTCATTCTCTGGTATATTCTAACGCTGTCCTGTACGGGTTCTGGGTGAGTCCCTAGAGTTGCTTTTATTTGGATTCTTGGTGTTTTATAAATTTATCAGCACATCAGGCTGAACTTTTGACCTGAGATTCACATCTGTATACATATGATTCAGTTATGCCCCGTGTATTTTCTGGGAAAAATCTATGCCCTTATGGACGGGCCCCCAGAATTCCAGAGAGGCTGTGGGTGAAGCAGAATGCCACAAGCACTAACTTTCCTGGACGACAGAGACCACTCTATCTAAGACATCTTTCTCCACAGCGCTTGTCAAGCCAGTGCAGGACACAAATCTGGATTCTGATTTTTGCTAGTTTTGACTGGGCTGACCTGTTAAAACATAGCTATTAAACTTCCTCTTTGGTGAGTACACTTCATAGAACTGGAGTCCAGCCCCTGGCAGCCAAGTTGTGATACAGACCAAAAGAAAGGTTTCAGTGGCCATTGGGTTCAAGACTGAGAAGTATATTGCTTTATAGATGGCTTCCCCTTTGCCGGGAGAAGGTGGTAAAACTTCGTGGACTCGGAATGTCCACTTAGTAGCCACGTGAACTTGGCCAAGCCTTATGACTTCTCAAAGCAGGAGTTATTTCATAATACTTATCTCATAGGATATACTATGTGGAATGAGGAAGGAAGGAAGGGTAGCTTCTAATAGTTGAGAGCTGGCCTGGCCCTCAGAGCTAGGCCATATTTCCCTGCTAGACAAAAAGAATTTCACAAAATTCCAATTTCAGGAAAGGTTACCCTGAGATCATGATGAAATGAGACAAAATAAGGCTGCTTCCTAATTTTGTCTCAGCATAGGTGGAAACAAAGCCAATGTGCCACCCACAAAATACCAGCACCCCCTCTCTCAGCCAAAACGATTAACTGCTACTTCTTTATCAATTGCAGCTTTATCTTTGTTCTATGCTCCCTTCTCCACAAGTAGATTTATTAAGATATTCAATCATAAAATTACCCTTGCTGCCCCACCCAATCAAGTCAATTCTTGTTTTTTAGACACTTTCCCAATTCACCTAACCAAAGTACAGATCCTTTCATAGTTCTTTCTAAACCTCCAAAGACGGTCCATGATTCCCCATGGTGTACGTTCTCTCTGCTGCTGTTACCAGTAACAAACCCTCTTGTTTCTGGTGGTCTTTGGCTGAAGGACATTGACATGCATAAATGGGATTATGTGTTTAATGTGTTGGGCATGTACATGGCACAAATGAGCACTGAATAACTGTTTGGTATTAATCATAGTGAGATGTTATTAAGGATGACTTCAACCCATTCATCTATCTCAAAGATGTTCAATCCTTTCAAAGATGCTTAAAAAAATGTCTCCACCACAAAGAAAGAATAGATTTGGAAGGAACTTTAGAAATCACCTAATAGGCCACTTAACTCTTATTTAAAGGAAAACTTCCATGCCTTAACACCCATCGGTAATAGACTGCAGGACACTCAGGCGGCAGGTTTGGAATCAAGCGGGACTCACGTCGGGGATGAGGCGGCAGGAGCGGATGGAGTCGCTGAGGCCCATCCACTGCTGGTAGTCGGGGTAGTCGCCGCGCCGCAGGAAGTACTGGGGGCCCTGGAAGTTGGGGCGCTCATACAGCATCCAGCAGCCGCTGTCCACGCGGATGGAGTTGCAGCGGCTGACGTAGGGCTGCAGGTTGGAGTGGTCGCTGCTGCACTCGTAGCGGCGGCCCTGGAAGCCCCGGTCCTCGTAGAAGGTGATCTGCAAAGGAAGAATAATTCAAAATTAAATCATTAGCTCCCCGTAATAAATCCTGCATAAAGGCATTTCCCCCCTCCATTTTATTTCCCTTGTGTTCCATTTACCTTCCCCATGGCTGGCTGACAACGGATGATGCGAGTTCAGTGCTATGAGGCCCCAGCCGCGCGCCGGGTCTATATAGCAGGGCGACTGCTGCGTTGGCAAGAACAACACAAAAGGGGCCCCCGGGGGGTGTGTAAGGGGATTTTTTGGATCCCTTTTACGTGCTGCATTCAGTGGAAATGCCTGTCGAGCTTGCCCTCATTCTCTGGTATATTCTAACGCTGTCCTGTACGGGTTCTGGGTGAGTCCCTAGAGTTGCTTTTATTTGGATTCTTGGTGTTTTATAAATTTATCAGCACATCAGGCTGAACTTTTGACCTGAGATTCACATCTGTATACATATGATTCAGTTATGCCCCGTGTATTTTCTGGGAAAAATCTATGCCCTTATGGACGGGCCCCCAGAATTCCAGAGAGGCTGTGGGTGAAGCAGAATGCCACAAGCACTAACTTTCCTGGACGACAGAGACCACTCTATCTAAGACATCTTTCTCCACAGCGCTTGTCAAGCCAGTGCAGGACACAAATCTGGATTCTGATTTTTGCTAGTTTTGACTGGGCTGACCTGTTAAAACATAGCTATTAAACTTCCTCTTTGGTGAGTACACTTCATAGAACTGGAGTCCAGCCCCTGGCAGCCAAGTTGTGATACAGACCAAAAGAAAGGTTTCAGTGGCCATTGGGTTCAAGACTGAGAAGTATATTGCTTTATAGATGGCTTCCCCTTTGCCGGGAGAAGGTGGTAAAACTTCGTGGACTCGGAATGTCCACTTAGTAGCCACGTGAACTTGGCCAAGCCTTATGACTTCTCAAAGCAGGAGTTATTTCATAATACTTATCTCATAGGATATACTATGTGGAATGAGGAAGGAAGGAAGGGTAGCTTCTAATAGTTGAGAGCTGGCCTGGCCCTCAGAGCTAGGCCATATTTCCCTGCTAGACAAAAAGAATTTCACAAAATTCCAATTTCAGGAAAGGTTACCCTGAGATCATGATGAAATGAGACAAAATAAGGCTGCTTCCTAATTTTGTCTCAGCATAGGTGGAAACAAAGCCAATGTGCCACCCACAAAATACCAGCACCCCCTCTCTCAGCCAAAACGATTAACTGCTACTTCTTTATCAATTGCAGCTTTATCTTTGTTCTATGCTCCCTTCTCCACAAGTAGATTTATTAAGATATTCAATCATAAAATTACCCTTGCTGCCCCACCCAATCAAGTCAATTCTTGTTTTTTAGACACTTTCCCAATTCACCTAACCAAAGTACAGATCCTTTCATAGTTCTTTCTAAACCTCCAAAGACGGTCCATGATTCCCCATGGTGTACGTTCTCTCTGCTGCTGTTACCAGTAACAAACCCTCTTGTTTCTGGTGGTCTTTGGCTGAAGGACATTGACATGCATAAATGGGATTATGTGTTTAATGTGTTGGGCATGTACATGGCACAAATGAGCACTGAATAACTGTTTGGTATTAATCATAGTGAGATGTTATTAAGGATGACTTCAACCCATTCATCTATCTCAAAGATGTTCAATCCTTTCAAAGATGCTTAAAAAAATGTCTCCACCACAAAGAAAGAATAGATTTGGAAGGAACTTTAGAAATCACCTAAGGCTATGGAACTCTGCTCAATGTTATGTGGCAGCCTGGATGGGAGGCGGGCTTGGGGGAGAATGGATGGTGGTGGTGGTTTAGTCGCTAAGTCGTGTCTAACTATTGCGACCCCATGGACTGTATAGCATGCTAGACCCTGCTGTCCATGGGATTCTCCAGGCAAGAATACTGGAGTGGGTGGCCATTTCCTTCTCCAGGAGAATGGATACATTTATGTATATATGGCTGAGTCCATTTGCTGTTCTCCTGAAACTATCACAATATTGTTAATCGGCTATAACCCCATTCAAAATGAAAAGTGCAAAAAAAAAGTCACCTAGTGCTCTTCAAACTCCAGTGTGCATATGAATCATCTGTGCTTATTAAAAATGCTAAGACTCTACTTTTGTCCAAGATTCTGCATCATTAGATCTAGAAAAACCCTAGGAGTTTATATTTCTAACCGGTGGCACCAGGTTGTTCTTGGACCAAACTTTTAAAACTTTATTCTGATCTATTCCTTCTTTTTTTCTTTTTCTTCCTTCCTTCCTTTCTTTCTTTCCTTCTTTCTTTCTGTGTGTGTATAGTTGATTTATAATGTTATGTTAGTTTTAAGAATAGTGATTCAATTATATGTATATTTATATCTGTTCTTTCTCAGATGCTTTCCCTTATGGGTTCTTGAGTATAGTTCCCTGTGCTATATATTAGGCCCTTGCTTACTATGTTATATATGCTAATCTGTATATGTTATCCCAAATTCCTAATTTATCTCCCCCTTCCCTATCCATCTTTGCTTTTGTATTCTCACTAACTGGCAGAAAGAACTGGCATATAAAGTTTGCCCAGTAAATGTCTGGGGGATATGAATGTTATTCCCTCATCTGAAATTCATCATTGTAGTAGTCCACAGGACCTATTTCAAATGCTCAGCACAACAGGCCTACACACTCACATCAAAGTTCAGCATTTGCAACTTTCAACTTTCAAAAGCACCCTGCATTTGATCTGTTTAATGGGACTTTATAATAGGCAAGATGAGTAAGCAAAAGAGAGAAAATAGAAAAGTTGTGTTGTCCCCTAAGTCCGCTGCTCCTTCGTAATTCTAACGGTTATGTCTCCTGAGATGCTGCATCAGTGTTACAACAGCAGTGGCCAACTCCAGGGTTTTGCTAGTGTCTGAAGTCTTGTCAACAATTGGCCCTACCATGCACCTGCTTACTTCCTAGTAATTAACGTAGCATTTGTATCATATACATGCTTGGTTAAATGAGAAGATGTCATCTGGTTGGTGGCCATGAAGACCAAGCGTTCTCAAAGAAGGAGACTGGGTAAGAGCCCACAACTGATCATCATAGCACCAGCCTCAGAAAACTTATATAAACAGTGTCTCGACTTCTAACAGGCTGAACTGTTCTCAGAACATCCTGGGATGCTCTTCCCAGGTTATAATTTGACTCAAAAATTTTCCAATTCCTTTTTAGGTTGACTGGTTAATTTTTCATTGATGAAAACGATGTTTTGTTTAAGCAACAAGTGGCTGTGATTGTCAATTTTGCTATAACAAAACCCTAAAGAAGAAAATTTGAATTCCAAAAGTCCAGAGGGAAGAGAATAAGATGCTTGCTAATGTCAGGACATACCCCTTGGCAGCAGGGCAGGAAAACTGGAGAGGGAACCCGTGGAGAGGAGAAAGTTTTGAGGGTGTGGCTTGGTAGAGTGGGACTTGACACTTTTCTGGAATAGCTGCTACTTCAGTTTCTTTGTTTGGTGGAACTTTTATAAGGTTAGTCAGGCCAGAGACGCTGGGGATTCAAAGGGAGAAAAGAGGACAAGATGGAAGGAAAAGATTTAAAATCTGAACTTGTTACAAACTAGGACATATAGGAAACACTTCTGTGTGTAGAGTATCCGTAAGCTGATACCAGGGTTTTCTCAAATTGGTAGTTCATCTTCGTGGGGAGAATATTAGTGAGTTCCTATAGGGTTATCCTATAGGGTTATCCCGGAGAAGGCAATGGCACCCCACTCCAGTACTCTTGCCTGGAGAATCCCATGGACGAGGCAGCCTGGTAGGCTGCAATCCATGGGGTCACTGAGAGTTGGACACGACTCAGTGACTTCACTTTCACTTTTCACTTTCATGCATTGGAGAAGGAAACGGCAGCCCACTCCAGTGTTCTTGCCTGGAGAATCCCAGGGACGGGGGAGCCTGGTGGGCTGCCGTCTATGGGGTTACACAGAGTCGAACACGACTGAAGCGACTTAGCAGCAGCATAGGGTTATCCCTTCTTTGTTTCACCTCAGACTCTCATCTGTTCAAGATCCCAGTGTTTAGAGAGAGGACAGAGAGAAGGAGGAAGGGTAGATTAGGAGTTAGTTTGATCATAATGTCTTCTCTCAGCCTCTCCCCATCATTGACTTTTTCTTTACTTTGGGATTAGAGGGTGGATAGTGTTCCCTTTGCCTGCACCTCAGGAAGAAAGCAACTTGCAGACTTGATCAACGAGAACCAAGGTCTCCAACTTCTTTTTTTTTTTTGAGCAGAGAAAGGTTTATTGCAGGGCCATGCAGGGAGACAGGTGGCTCATGCCCCCCAAACCCCAAAGTCCCCAAAGGGTTTCAGTGAAGCACTTTTATTTTTTTATAGAACCATTTCCATTTATTATATCTCACTTGATTCTCACATTTATTCACACAGCACTCAATTAACATTTGATTGCACTCAGACAATGGGTACGCAGCTGAACACAGGTATTTTACATTCTAGTAAGAAAGAGAAACGCTAAGGAAGTAAAAGAGAACATTTCAGATAGTATTGAAGAACACTAAACAAGTAAAAGATAAAATTTCAGGTAAATCACTTCAGATGGAGTGAGTTGGGTGTAATCCACTTCAGATGGAGCCAGAGTTAAAAGATAGAATGGTCATATGGCATCTCCAGGGAAGTTGATATTTGTACAGGGAGGCCAGCCTGTGGAGATCATGTAGAAGTCATTATAAGCCAAAGGAACTTCGTATGCAAAGGTCCTGAGGTAGGAATTAGCAGTGTCTCTAATTTTATGTGCTTTCAGTTCCAGTGTTTCAGGATAATTTCCATATGTGAAGTTTGTGATTTTATTTCTACTAAGCAAATAACATACAGCTCAGCACTCCAAGAAGCTTTTGGCTTTCTCATTCATGTTTGTTGTATTATTATTGACAAACAGAGGATCCTGGCTAATATCTCCAGGAAGCCAACACAATTCTTAAGAGTTTAAAGGTTAAAAGAATTGGAATTTAGGAACAATTAATATCAAATAATGCAGCAACCTCCAGGGAAGGAAACTTTATGAAAAGCCTAACCATGTGCCCCAGTTCGCCTGGAACAGTCCCTGTTAATGCCTCTTGCCCCAGTGCAATCCTTAATAAAACACAATCTCACTCTCAAAAATGACTCAGGTTAAGTAACAAATTCTATGCTTGCTCTGGTAATAAGCCACTAGGGCAGTGGATATGGAGCCCTTGAGGATATGGATGGGAGGACGCTCTATAAAAAGTGAACAACCACGTGGGTATATCTAAGAACAGAGAAGAGAGGAGCAGGGATGGGAAAGACCAGGCCACCCAAGAGCAGGTTAGAGCTTGCAGACTAGAGCTGCTGCTGCTAAGTTGCTTCAGTCGTGTCCGACTCTGTGCGACCCCATAGACGGCAGCCCACCAGGCTCCGCCGTCCCTGGGATTCTCTAGGCAAGAACACTGGAGTGGGTTGCCATTTCCTTCTCCAATGCATGAAAGTGAAAAGTGAAAGGGAAGTTGTCGCTCAGTTGTGTCCAACTCTTCGCGACCCATGGACTGCAGCCTACCAAGCTCCTCTGTCCATGACATTTTCCAGGCAAGAGTACTGGAGTGGCTTGCCATTGCCTTCTCCAGCAGAATAGAACAGGACCACTTAATATTAAACTTGATATTGCTGTGTTGTTATGATCTAAACTTGCATGTCACCCTCACAATCTCTATAACAAAGCTGGCTGCACACATTATTGCTTTATCTGAGAAAGGGTTCAGGAGTTAAAGGAAAAGGCAATATGTCACCAGTTTAGGTCAGTGTGGATCTACTCAGTCACGAGGCAGGAGTTCAGAGCGGAGGGTAACTCAGTTCAGTTCAGTCGCTCAGTCGTGTCTGACTCTTTGAGACCCCATGGACTGCAGCATGCCAGGCCTCCCTGTCTGTCACCAACTCCTGGAGTTTACCCAAACTCATGTCCATTGAGTCAGTGATTCCATCCAACCATCTTATCCTCTGTCATCCCCTTCTCCTCCTGCCCTCAATCTTTCCCAGCATCAGGGTCTTTTCAAATGAATCAGCTCTTCGCATCAGGTGGCCACAGTATTGGAGTTTCAGTTTCAACATCAGTCCTTCCAATGAACACTCAGGACTGATCTCCTTTAGGATGGACTGGTTGGATCTCCTCTTGAAGAGATCTCTAGTCTTTACCATTCTGCTGTTTTCATCTATTTCTTGGCACTGATCGCTGAGGAAGGCTTTCTTATCTTTCCTTGCTATTCTTTGAAACTCTGCATTCAAATGGGTATATCTTTCCTTTTCTCCTTTGCTTTTTGCTTCTATTCTTTTCACAGCTATTTATAAGGCCTCCTCAGACAGCCATTTTGCTTTTTTGCATTTCTTTTCTATGGGCATGGTCTTGCTCTCTGTCTCCTGTACAATGTCACGAACCTCTGTCCATAATTCATCAGGCACTTTGTCTATCAGATCTAGTCCCTTAAATCTATTTCTCACTTCCACTATATAATCATAAGGGATTTGATTTAGGTCATACCTGAATGGTCTAGTGGTTTTCCCTACTTTCTTCAATTTAAGTCTGAGTTTGGCAATGAGTTTATGATCTGAGCCACAGTCAGCTCCCTAACTGGAGAAACCATAAACAACTCATTCCCACTCCAGAATGACAAGATACGTTGGGTATATATGTGTGTTGGAAGAAGTGGTACATATCTCCTACCCCCGTAAGATGAGATTTGAGCCGTTTATTAGATTCTCAAAGGATGGGATACTTCAGATGAATTTTGACCTGAAACTGACAGTTTCACTGAGGAACTTAATTTATTTATTTTTAATATTTACTTATTTTACTGCATCAGGTCTTAGTTGTAGCGTACAGGTTTAGCTGTTTCACAGCATGTGGGATCCTAGTTCCCTGACCAGGGAGCAAACCCACGTGCCCTGCATTGCAGGGTGGATTCTTAACCACTGGACCACTAGGGAAGTCCTGAGGAACTTTAAAAGAGTCCTAAGACCTGTGTTTAATTATCATACGACATTGTTTACTCAATATCCTCTTTACTAGGACCCACAAGAAAATCTTCTTTTAGGTTTCATTATTGGGCATGGTTAGGCTAGTTTTGAATAATTTATTTATTTGTTTTATAGACTCAGTCAGTCATGGAGGTGATCTTACTTCCCTCTGTATCTTGGTTGCTGGGTCCAAATCTGGTTCTATCTTCAGCCACCAAACTGCCTTATCACACCCAGTTTGGGCTTAAGCTTCACTCTTAGCTCCATCTCTCTTTCTCTCTGTTATTTTTCTTATGACCAAATTTCCTCATTCATCTATTTTTACTTTCTTTAATGTATTATGTTGTAATTTTTTATTAGTGACCTTAATTCATTTTTTAGTAAATTTATTTATTTTTAAATTAAAAGATAATTGCTTTACAAAATTTTCTTGTTTTTTTGTCAAACATAAGCATGAATCAGCCATAAGTACATATATGTCCCCTCCAATTAATCAGACTTCTCCAGAAAATTTCAATCTTCTATTTTTTTCATCTTTTCTTTCTTTTTGGCTTTACTGAGTGGCATGTGAGTTCCCCCACCAGAGACTGAACCCATGACCCCGGCAGCGGAAGCATAGAGTCCCAACCACTGGACTGCCAGGGAAGTTCCCAGTGCTTTATTTTTGATTTAGTATTATTTTTCATACGTCATAATACTTTACTCCTATTAAAGTGGTAGGAGGCAGAATTTTCCTATGTGTCGGTGTTTTTGCTAAAAATCCTGAAAATTTTCTGCAAAGCACATGCTGCGAAGAGACAGTGAGTTCTAGTTCCATGAAAATATCATGGAGGTATTGAGATATTGGGGGAGAAGGCAATGGCACCCCACTCCAGTACTCTTGCCTGGAAAATCCCATGGACGGAGGAGCCTGGTAGGCTGCAGTCCATGGGGTCGCTGAGTCAGACACGACTGAGCGACTTCACTTTGACTTTTCACTTTCATGCATTGGAGAAGGAAATGGCAACCCACTCCAGTGTTCTTGCCTGGAGAATCCCAGGGATGGCGGAGCCCAGTGGGCTACCATCTGTGGGGTCGCACAGAGTCGGACACGACTGAAGCGACTTAGCAGCAGCAGCAGCAGCATGAGATATTGGACATGGAATTGGGAGAAATGGTTGGAGGCTGTTAAGAAGACAAGGAGGGCAGTAGGTGAAATGACCAGTTTGTTTGTTTGTTTATGGAGCTAAAGTAAGAGTCAAGATGCTAAGGATGACTTTCTTGATTAGGTAAAATTTGGATTAAATAGGGAAGATGGTGGGATAAGCTGGAGGGATAACTTGAAGTGTTTCAACAAGTACTTATTAATATTATTATAACTGTAAATATATCCTTGTAAGATTAACCACAAATGGGTTGACCCAGTTGAGCTGAACTTTGAGCCTACATGGTCTAGCTGTAGGGCTTCCCTGGTGGCTCAGATGGTAAAGAATCTGCCTGCAAAGTGGAAGACCCAGATTCAATCCCTGGGTCAGAAAGATCCCCTGGAGAAGGGAATGGCAACCCACTCCAGTATCCTTGCCTGGAGAATCTCATGGACAGAGGAGCCTGGTGGGCTACAGTCCATGGGGTTACAAAGAGTCAGACATGACTGAGCGACTACACTTTCACAGGGTGTAGACTTTAAAAGAATGCTGGCAGTAATATCCTCTACTTAATTCCCCTTATGAGATGTTGTTCCCCATCTTGAAAACATGTCATCATATCTGGCCAAATGCCATTAATTGCTTATGAAGACCCCATACATGAAAAGAAAGGCAGGACTCTATTTGTGCCAGAAACACAAGCTAAATCTTTTATTAGATTCTAAAGGAGAAAAGTGGAGAATTTAAAACTTCAATAAAAATCCATCACCCGTCTTAAAGAACCAACTTTGGCATTCATTGCTCCCCAGTCGAGATATCTCCTGTACTCCCCTGGCCTCAGCAGGTACTGCCTTCCCCTGTAGCTTGGCATCTCATAGAGGACCCAGGAACCCTCCAGCACGTTGAGGGAGTGAACCTCATTGAGGTGGAAGCGGTCTTGAAGAGAGGGACAATCGTCTGTGATCTCTAACATCTGTCCTCTGAATTCATCTCTCTCGTAGATTCTCATTCTGAAAGTGCCGGTGTGCTGGGTGACAGATAGAAAAGAAAAGGTAAATGGATACAAACAGAAATTAAAGTTCTAGCCCCTGCACTCCCTGGTCACACCTGCCCCAGAGCTCTCTTAGTCCAAGTCTACAACAACCATGTTTGCAGGGTTAAGGTGCCTTCCCTGCCCTCTTCACCCACCTGTGAATCTAACAATTTCTGGGCTAAGCTAGAAACTGAGCACAGCAGCCCTATGTAGCACCCTCTCCTTGAGAATTAAGGTTGGTCTAAAATAAGGTTGATTATTTTAGGGCTTCTTATCAGAGAAAGTTCCTCTCAAAGTAGAAAAGTGAGCATCATGGGAAAGTGAAGCCTCATTTGATCTATTACTCTTGTTAAAAAGGAACCAAAATTTAGCTATTTCTGTAAGACCAATGTTTTGGTTTTCATGTTGACTTTGGAACAAAGGATTATGAAGCTCTTGTAAAAAATAAATAAATAAATAAGATGGCACATTTTCTCTACCTCTGTCATTGTAACCTCATTTTCAGTTCAAATTTCAACCTATGTGGCAATCAAGCTTCCTTTCTGACCTCCTACCCTCCCCTTCCTCACCCTCCCCTTCCTCACTCCCCCAGCAGCAGGAATCATCTTCACAAAACTTGGATGTTTTGTGAAGTTTGGATGACACTTTTCCCACCCCCCACCCCTTAACTCCCACACATTCTTCTAAGAACTCTGCAATCACTCTCAGGGAAATACTGGATCTCAGACTTTAGTTTTGATGAGGCTTTCCTCTGATTCCTACCCCTAAACAAGCTAATAGGTACCGATTACAAAATTAGAATAGAAACCAGGGGGCCTGTCCTCTCTAGGAAGATAATCAAATAGAAAGTCAAAGCAAGCAAAAGTATTTTTATCAATTAAACAGACACAGATTGTATTTATAAATTTGGATATACTGGGTTTCTGAGTTGACACAGCTTGGTTAAATTTGGATATACTGGGTTTCTGAGTTGACACAGCTTGGAATGACCACTTAAAAAAAAATTATATCTTGGAGTAGGAGTTTGGGGTTAGCAGATGCAAATTATTGTATATGGAATGGATAAACAAGAAAGCCGTACTATACAGCACAGGGAATTATATTCAATATCCTGTGATAAACCAAAATGGCAAAGAATATAAAAATGTATGTATAACTGAATCTCTTTGCTGTACAGCAGAAATTAACACATTTTAAATCACCTATACTTAAATTAAAAAAAAGAAATGATATCTTGAACAGATAACTTCAGTCTCTTCTATGACATGCTTTCTCTTAATGCGTCTTTTTATCTTTGACTACGTTTAAAACATAAAACACTAGGAATCTGGGATTTAAAAAAAAACAAAACACCACGGAGCTCATGAAGAATGGCTTCCCATCTGAGACACCCCTCTAGAATGGACTGCATGCCCTGGGTTCACTCCCACTTCCTGCTGTCTAGTTAGAACGATTTGGTTGAGGAATGCTATTTTTTAATGGCTTTGATTTCCAAAGAGACAGAACCAGGCTCACTTGCGGGATGAGGCGGCAGGAGCGGATGGAGTCGTTGAAGCCCATCCACTGCTGGTAGTCGGGGTAGTCGCCGCGCCGCAGGAAGTACTGGTGGCCCTGGTAGTTGGGGCGCTCATACAGCATCCAGCAGCCGCTGTCCACGCGGATGGAGTTGCAGCGACTGAAGTAGGGCTGCAGGTTGGGGCAGTCGCTGCTGCACTCGTAGCAGTGGCCCTGGAAGCCCCGGTCCTCGTAGAATGTGATCTGCAAAATGGAAGATGTGGGAGCATGAAGCGATTTGCAGCCCCGCTGAGGATGCCGCGACGGGGCAAAGGTGGAGCATCAGGTACCCCGCACTTACCTTTCCCATGTTGGCGAAAGGGAGCAGGAGGTGTTCGCTGGGTGCTGTGTGGGACTAGGGGGAGGGCCGCTGTATATATAGCAGCCCTGACTGCTGCCTCCGCAGGAAATCACACAAAAGGGGCCTATTTCGGTGAGTAAGGGGATTTGCAAGCTCTCCGCTCCCCCTCCCCCGGGTCATTGGGCTTAGCTGAATGTTTACTCTCATTCTTTCTGGTAGGTTCGGGTTTTTCTAATTCACAAAAGCTGTTGTTGCCACCAAAATGAAAAGTCTTTCCTCTTTAGAAGGACGAGCAAAATTCTATCCCCATGCTTTTAGTTTATAGCCTACTCTGCTTAACTGACTCCTTAAAGGCAATTAAACAATGTGTTCTGCTTAGGGACTGGTGTTTACAAAAAATTCTTGAAAATGAGAACTTTCATATCTTAAGGAAGAGGGAATCAAATCAAGTAATTTGTGAAAATGCTTTGAAAAGCATAGAGTTAGTTCAAATTCAAGACTCTGATTATCAATGTTGTTGTTTGGGGGCCTATCTTGAGTGAAATTGACACTTGGCTGGAAATCTGTGGGCTCCCTGAAGGTGGAAATGATACTTGTTCTTTCCTGTCCCTGAGCCCTAGAGCAGGGGGTGGGCACAGAGCTGGCTTTGACCTGAATGAAAGCAGCTGGTTATGGCCTTCCTCGCTTCATGTCTCCCTGGGAGCCTGCATCCTTCCTTCTGCTGCTGCTGCCCAGACATTGCTTGCTTTCTGGGGAGTTCCTGGACTCCTTCAAATGTCCTAAGATCTGTCTTTCCTCTTCACCTTGATAAATTCCTGCTCCCTTGATAAGGGTGATTTGAGTTAATATAACTTTGGCCACCTCATGTGAAGAGTTGACTCATTGGAAAAGACTCTGATGCTGGGAGGGATTGGGGGCAGGAGGAGAAGGGGACGACAGAGGATGAGATGGCTGGATGGCATCACTGACTTGATGGACGTGAGTCTGGGTGAACTCTGGGAGTTGGTGATGGACAGGGAGGCCTGGCGTGCTGCGATTCATGGGATCACAAAGAGTCAGACACAACTGAGCGACTGAACTGAACTGAAGGAGTAATGTAGGGGCTTCCCTGGTGGTTCAGTGGTGAAGAATCTGCCTGCTGTGCAGGAAGTGTGAGTTTGGTCCCTGGGTCAAGAAGATCCCCTGGAGAAGGAAATGGCAACTCACTCCATTATTCTTACGTGGGAAATCCCATGGACAGAAAAGCCTGGTGGGCTACAATCCCTGGGGTTGCAAAAACATCAGAAATAACTTCTTGACTGAACAACAGCAAGTAGTAATGTAGAAACCCTCAAGGTGCCACATCCCCTACTTTCTCAGACTTTTGAGATGCTAGACAGCACCCAGGCTAGACAACAGAGCATCTTCATAGTATGGACTTCACAGTGTGGTACAGGGACCCCTAAAGTCCCCAAGACACTTCCAAGGGGTTCATATGGTCAGAACAGTTTTCATAACAATGTGTGTATGTCCACACACAAAAATAAACTCAAAATGGATTAAAGATCTAAACGTAAGACCAGAAACTATAAAACTCCTAGAGGAGAACATAGGCAAAACACTTTCTGACATAAATCACAGCAGGATCTCTATGATCCACCTCCCAGAATACTGGAAATAAAAGCAAAAATAAACATATGGGATCTAATTAAAATTAAAAGCTTCTGCACAACAAAGGAAACTATAAGCAAGGTAAAAAGACAGCCTTCTGAATGGGAGAAAACAATAGCAAATGAAGCAACTGACAAACAACTAATCTCAAAAATATACAAGCAACTTATGCAGCTCAACTCCAGAAAAATAAACGACCCAATCAAAAAATGGGCCAAAGAACTAAACAGACATTTCTCCAAAGAAGACATACAGATGGCTAACAAACACATGAAAAGATGCTCAACATCACTCATTATCAGAGAAATGCAAATCAAGACCACAATGAGGTACCATTTCACACCAGTCAGAATGGCTGCGATCCAAAAGTCTACAAGCAATAAATGCTGGAGAGGGTGTGGAGAAAAGGGAACCCTCTTACACTGTTGGTGGGAATGCAAACTAGTACAGCCACTATGGAGAACAGTGTGGAGATTCCTTAAAAAACTGCAAATAGAACTGCCTTATGACCCAGCAATCCCACTGCTGGGCATACACACCGAGGAAACCAGAATTGAAAGAGACACATGTACCCCAATGTTCATTGCAGCACTGTTTATAATAGCCAGGACATGGAAACAACCTAGATGTCCATCAGCAGATGAATGGATAAGAAAGCTGTGGTACATATACACAATGGAGTATTACTCAGCCATTAAAAAGAATTCATTTGAATCAGTTCTAATGAGATGGATGAAACTGGAACCTATTATACAGAGTGAAGTAAGCCAGAAAGAAAAACACCAATACAGTATACTGACACATATATATGGAATTTAGAAAGATGGCAATGATGACCCTGTATGCGAGACAGCAAAAGAGACACAGATGTATAGGACAGACTTTTGGACTCTGTGGGAGAGGGAGAGGGTGGGATGATTTGGGAGAATAGCATTGAAACGTGTATACTGTCATGTAAGAATGAAACACCAGCCTATGTTTGATACAGGATACAGGATGCTTGGGGCTGGTACATGGGGATGATCCAGAGAGAGGAAATGGGGTGGAGTGTGGGAGGGGGATTCAGGATTGGGAGCTCGTATACACCCGTGGTGGATTCATGTCAATGTATGGCAAAACCAGTACGGTATTGTAAAGTAAAATAAAGTAAAAATAAAGTTAAAAAAAAAAAAATGTGTGTATGTGTGCTTAGTTGCTTCAGTCATGTCAGACTCTGCAACCCTAGGGACTGTAGTCCACCAGGCTCCTCTGTCTGTGGGGTTCTCCAGGTGAGAATCCTGGAGTGGATTAATCTTCCAGGGGACCTTCTTGGCCCAGGGACTGAACCCGTGTCTCCTGCAGCTCTGCGTTGCAGGTGGGACACTGGGGAAGTCCCCAAGATGTTATTTGCCCTTTCCACTGTTCTTCCTTCACAAGTGTGCAGGTGAGCTTTTCCAGAGACTGTCTGACGTGAAAGAGACTGAGGTGACTTAGCATGTATGGACGCATTGGAGAAGGAAATGGCAACCCACTCCTGTATTCTTGCCTAGAGAATCCCAGGGATGGAGGAGCCTGGTGGGCTGCGTGCGGTCTATGGGGTTGCACAGAGTCGGACATGACTGAAGTGACTCAGCAGTAGCAGCAAAGCAATTTCAGCCTTTTCATTACTTGCTTTTTGCTTTGGAAAACATGGTTATTATTCATAAAACATATTATGTATGTTAACATGTAATAGATTTATTACCTAAGGCTCTTCCTATAAAAAGAGAAACCCACCATGGGTAGGGGGTCCCTCTATTGGAATAGAACCAACACGGTATCCAGCAGATACTGGCCTTGGCATGACCCTCTATGGAGTGACAGAGATTAGGTGGTTACCATTTCCCCAGTGGCTCAGCTGGTGAAGAATCTGGCTGCAATGCAGGAGACATAGGAGACCTGGGTTCTATCCCTGGGTCAGAAAGATCCCCTGGAGAAGGAAATGGCAACCCACTCCAGGATTTCTTGTCTGAAAAATCCCATGGACAGGGGAGACTGGTGGGCTCCAGTCCATCCCAAAGAGCTGAAGACGACTGAGCATGCACACATGCACTTAGGAAAGTGAAAGAAAGTGAAGTCGCTCAGTCGTGTCCGACTCTTCGCAACCCCATTTACTGTAGCCCACCAGGCCCCTCCGTCCATGGGAGTCTCCAGGCAAGAATACTGGAGTGGGTTGCCATTTCCTTCTCCAGGGGATTTTCCCGACCCAGGGATTGAACCCAGGTCTGAGCCACATTCCAGGCAGACGCTTTAACCTCTGAGCCACCATATCCAAATCAGTGACTCAGGGATTAAAGAACCCTTTACAGTCAGCTAATGCTAAGATCCTAGAACCAGGTTGAAGAAATCAGCCTGACAACAATGTCAATTGATGGAGAGTGGCTCAGTGCTAAAGAATTCGCCTGCCTATGCAGGAGGCATGGGTTTGATCCCTGGGTCTGGAAGATCTCCTGGAGAAGGAAATGACAACCCACTCCAGTATTCTTGCCTGGGAAATCCCATGGATGGAGGGGTCTGGTGGGAAGTACATGGGGTTGCAAAGAGTTGGGCACAACTTAGCAACTAGAACAGCAACTATAATTTACCAGAATTCCTGTTAAAGCCAGAGATTCTCAAGGTTGATAGAGACACAGCTTTACAAATTAAAAAAAAAAAAAAAGGATGACATTGAACCTACTATGTAAAGTGCATAAGATATGTATATCTAGGAAGATAACTTCTAAAACAAGCCATGTTTTATGCAGAAACAATTAGTTTATAGGCCTTCAAGGCTGACAGACTTGTCAGGCTCAGTTCCCAGTTCCTCTGCTTCCTAACTGTGTATACCTTTTTATTTTATTGCTTTTAAAAAGTATATTTTAATTGGAGGCTAATTACTTTACAATATTGTAGTGGGTTTTGCCATACATTCACACGACTCAGCCATGGGTGTACATGTGTTCCCCATTCTGATCCTCCTCCCACCTCCCTCCCCATCCCATCCTTCAGGGTCATCCCAGTGCACCAGCCGAGAACCTGGACTGGCGATCTGTTTCATATGTGATAATATACATGTTTCAATGCTATTCTCTCAAATCATCCCACCTTCACCTTCTCCCACCAAGTCCAAAAGACTGTTCTTTACATCTGTGTCTCTTTTGCTGTCTTGCATATAGGGTCATCATTCAGTTCAGTTCAGTTCAGTCGCTCAGTCGTGTCCGACCCTTTGCGACCCCGTGGACTGTAACCTACTAGGCTTCTCCGTCCGTGGGATTCTCCAGGCAAGAATACTGGAGTGGATTGCCATTTCCTTCTCCAGGGGATCTTCCCGACCCAGGGATCGAACCCAGGTCTCCCGCATTGGAGGCAGACGCTTTAACCTCTGAGCCACCAGGGAAGCATCTTTCTAAATTCCATATATGTGTGTTAGTATACTGTATTGGTGTTTTTCTTTCTGACTTACTTCACTCTGTATAACAGGCTCCAGTTTCATCCTCCTCATTAGAACTGATAAAAATGTATTCTTTTTAATAGCTGAGTAATATTCCATTGTGTATACGTACCACAGCTTTCTTATCCATTCATCTGCCGGTGGACATCTAGGTTGCTTCCATGTCCTGGCCATTGTAAACAGTGATGAACATTGGGGTTGTGTGTACTTTTTTAGATTTGGTTCTCACAGTGATAGGCATGTGATTAGACTTGGTCATTCGGGAACCTTGGCCTGTACTGGGTGTTCAGAGAGCATCTTCTGGCGCCCTCTAGCTGCAGTCTTGCTCACAGGACAGGAATGTGTGGTGGCAATGGGGACATGCCCACACTTCTTAGAAACCACACTCATTGTACCTGGAGCTCCAGAATTTCCTCCATTTACATCCTTGCTTCCAAAACCTAGAAGAGAATCTTCATCTACCCACCCAAGGACACTGTTCATAAAAGAGAGCCTGTTTGGGAGACGTGATCAGGGGTGAGGGGAGGTGGAACATGTGGATGGAGCTTGGACACGTGCAGGAGTGAGAAGGGAGGAGGGCGGGCCATGGAGTAGTGATGGGGTTCTATTTATGCTCTTGTCACAGATCCCCCAAATATTTGGGGAACTCTTGATAATAACTGTGCTATGTTAGCCACATGATATATTCTAAGATTTCTGGTATGATTTCTGGAACACACACAACACTCTTCATAAGGTAGGCTTTCATTATTAACTATTGCTATTTCATCATCATGAGCTAAATAAGTGATGTAAGGTTTGCTGGAAGTTCAGTCGTACCCACTCAAGTGAGAGCAGACGTGGCTCCCTTCAGCAGGGTCGTGTCAATGATGTGCCAATGAGCTCAAGAGGTTTCATCCGGGAGACATGCCAGTGGCCACCAGAGAAAGGAGTCTGCAGATGCTTCAAGAAAACCCAGTTGATAAACTAAAACATTTGTATGAGACTGGGTGGCAGGGAAGGTAATGCACTCTTTCCACTGAGGCTTCTAACAGGCCTCAGGTAACTCTTGTTGCTACTTAGGTGCTAAGTCCTGTCCAACTCTTTTGCGACCCCATGGACTGCAGCCCACCAGACTCCTCTGTCCATGGGATTTCCCAGGCAAGAATACTGGAATGGGTTGCCATTTCATCCTCCAGGGGATCTTCTCCACCCACGGATCGAACCTGAGTCTCCTGCTTGGCAGGTGGATTCTTTGTCACTGAGCCACCTGGGAAGCCTCCAGGTAACTTTGTGCTGTGCTAAGTTGCTCAGTCATGTCTGACTCTCTGTGACACTATGGACTGTAGCCTGGCAGGCTCCTCTGTCCAAGGGGATTCTCCAGGCTAGAATACTGGAGAGGGTTGCCATGCTCTCTTCCAGGGGATCTTTCCAACCCAGGGATTGAACCCAGGTCTCCCACATTGCAGGCAGATTCTTTACCATCTGAGCCACCAGGAAAGCCCAAGAATTCTGGAGTGGGTAGCCTATTCCTTCTCCAGGGGATCTTCCCAACCCAGGAATCAAACTGGGGTCTCCTGCATTGAAGGTGGATTCTTTACCAGCTGAGCTACCAGGGATGCCCAAAACATCCTGTTGTTGTGTTAGTCTCTCAGTTGTGTCCAACTCTTTATGACTCTGTGGACTGTAGCCGGTCAGGCTCCTCTGTCCATTTAATTCTCCAGGCGAGAATACTGTAATGGGTAGCCATTCCCTTCTCCAGGAGATCTTCCCAACCCAGGGGTTGAACTTGGGTCTCCTGCATCACAGGCAGATTGTTTATCTTCAGAACCACTAGGGAAGCACCAGGGAAGGTAACTTCAATGGCTCTTAAACAAACAATTTCATTTTTGGAAAAAAACAGGGTTATGTTAGATCCATTCATGTGTTTTGACATTTGAGTCAAATGTGTTTTGATATACAAATTTATTCAACTATGATATCCTAAAGAACTTTATTTTTCTGATTTAATTGAGACCTTTGTTTTTAAAAATGAGTTTTGCAGTTCTTTTTATAGAAAAGAAAAAAAAAAAAGCCTTGTATATAACTGTGAACTTAGTATTCGAATATTTGTGTTAAAGGCTCATTGGCTCAGTCCCTGCCTTAATCTCCCATATATTTTAGACTGGGGTGTAGGCTGATCCTACAAAGAGATGTAACAAAGCATGTCTTGCACCCAGGACCAAATGTCTCATTCCATTGACACATCCATCTTCTAAAATGTAAGGAAGTGGTGGGGAATCTCATTATTTTTCTTCACACAAAAATGTTGCTTTTCACCTTTTCTTTCACTTTTGTTCTCTTTCTCAGGCTGTCTCCCCTGTCTCTTTCCTTTAGCTCTTAGAGGTAAGCTCTGAGACCTTCATAGGGTGGTGCTCTAACTCCACCCCTCCCCTCACGAAGGTCCCCCTGCTGCCATCCTACTCCAGCCTGCCGATCGCTGGGCCATTTTTTACCTCCCTTCAAGTTTTCCCAGGTCACCAAGAGCCAGACAGGACTGGAGGCTATCAGAACCAGGTAGAGGACTGAGTGTGAGAGACTACCATCTATGTCTCTGAACATCCGCATTGGTGACCTTGTGTGGGAGAGTCATTGCTTTCCAAAATACACTGGAATCGTTTGCAATAAAGTCAGAATCCCTTGCTGTTTTTCATGCTTCCAGGGCTCTATTTATCCACATCAGTTCAGTTCAGTTCAGTAGCTCAGTCGTGTCTGACTCTTGGCGTCCTCATGGACTGCAGCACGCCAGGCCTCCCTGTCCATCACCAACTCCCGGAGCTTCCTCAAACTCATGTCCATCGAGTCGGTGATGCCATCCAACCATCTCATCCTCTGTCGTCCCCTTCTCCTCCTGCCTTCAATCTTTCCCAACATCAGAGTCTTTTCCAATGAGTCAGCTCTTTGCATCAGGTGGCCAAAGTATTGAAGCTTCAGCTTCAACATCAGTCCTTCCAATGAATATTCAGGACTGATTTCCTTTAGGATTAACTGGTTGGACCTCCTTGCAGTCCAAGGGACTCTCAAGAGTCTTCTCCAACACCACAGTTCAAAAGCATCAATTCTTCAGCTCTCAGCTTGCTTAATAGTCCAACTCTCACAGCCATACATGACTACTATTTATCCATGTAAGTAATTAGTAATTAATCATGAGGATTAGAGAAGCATGACATGGCCCTTATCCTTATGCCTTGTTGAACACTAAACCAAGACAAAAAGATATCATGTGAGAAAGGCAGTGCCTCAGTGCTAAGTTGGGTCGTCATGAAGTGGATAGAGATGTTCAGAGAAGGAAGAGACAAGCAAAAGCTGGTTGTATGAGGAGCTATCCTGGGAAGAGGGACCTAGTCTGCCTTGAAGATTAGGTGGGATTTGATAAGCTTCCAAGAAGGGAAGGCGTTCCAGTATTGGGAACAGATTCCTTCCATTGGCCCAGATCATCAGACATCTTGAATTTAGATGAAAAGAAAGGGGGGAAAAAAACTCCCTTCTGCACTTCCAAGTTTTAAAACAAATTTCAGTGTGAATTGTGTCTATTCCTACTATTTCTCTACTTAGCCCAAAAAGAGTTCAATAAAATAATGAGAGTGAGGATACTTCTTTTGATTTGTCCTTTGCATATCAACTTTCCCTTTCCATACCACTTCAAAGACCTCCAGAGCACTTTAAGAGAAAGGATACAGTTATAATGTAGTGAAGACTAAAAAGTTAAATAAAAAACTTCATTGGTGATACAGAAATGAGAAAAGGAGAAAAATTCTACTGTTAGCCAAATCAGGCCTAAATCACCTGCTAGATCTGAAATGCACCCACACCAGCACATACACCCTTAAGTCTTGTCACAGGTGATGATGCCCTTGGCTTCTGCAGTCTACCAACTGCACTGAAGTGGGTTTAGAACAGGGGCCAGTCAAGGAACTCATAGTAACGTGTTCTTGGGAGGATTTCGCTGACTGTTGGCCTGTTTCACTGCAGATTCCCTCCTGTGAGTGCAGCTACGACCCCTCACTCATACCTGCAGCCTTGCTTCAGTATTAAGTGTTGGAACTTCAGTTTCAGCATTAGTCCTTCCAATGAGCATTCAGGGTTGATTTCCTTTAGGACTGATTCCTTTGATCTCCTTGCTGTTCCAAAGATTACACAAGCAATAAGTGCAGGAGTATGAATGGATGGATGAAGTCACTGCTTCCTGAATGTGTTCTTCAGAAATAGTGCCTATTCAAGAATGTCATGTGTTTGTGAGTACTGTGAAAGAAAAAAATGCTTTAGAAGACGCAATGCGAAAGCAAGGCATGGGCCAGGCAGGGAGGTGGTCACTGGGAGTTTTGTTTGCAAGGGCTTGCTCCTCCACCAACTAATGATGCAGGCCCTGAAAGAGCCACTCACCCCCTGCCTGACTCAGTCCAGGTCCCTGATGCTCTAAAATCAGAAGCTGACTACACAAGTAAAAGGGCTTGTGTGCAGCCTCTGACTCACTCTTTCCTATGATGTTGGAGTCAGCAGGTAAGGCCGAGTCTCTCAGCAGTCTCCTGAACCAATGTACTTGTTGGTTCCCTGTATCTGCGAATTCTACATCCATGAATTCAAGCAACCACAGAAAGTAACCAGGAAAAAAAAAAAAAATCCAGAAAGTTTCGAAAACCAAAACTTGAATTTGCCACACTGGCAACTATTTACATATCATTTGCATACTAATACTGTGTAAATACAATGTAAATTATATGTAAAAATTCCAAACTTCCCTGATGGCCTCTTGGGTAAAGAATCTGCCTGCAATGCAGGAGACACAGATGTGGATTCGATTCCTGGGCTGGGAAGATTCCCTGGAGAAGAAAATGGCAACCCACTCCAGTATTCTTGCCTGGGGAATCCCATGGACAGAGGAGGCTTGTGGGCTACAGTCCAAAGGGTTGCAGAGTCAGACACAATTGACAACTAAGCACAGCACACAGCATTTACATTGTAGTAGGTATTATTAGTAATCTAGAGATGATTTAAAGTATATGGGAGGATTGCATAGTTATATGCAAATACTGCACCATTTTATATAAGGGACTTGAGCATCCACAGATTTTGATATCCGTGGGGATTCTGGAACCAATCCCCCTTGGATAACAAACAACGGCTATACTTTATTTCTAGGTGTTTTATTTGATCTCTAAAATGTCTTAGTATAGTTGTTTGCCTCATGATTCTGTTAGTGATGCCTGCCACCAGTTTTGCAAGAGTTCTGGATGAATTTTACAGTATCACATGACACAGGCTGAAAGTTGTGTCAAAGTTGATGGGAGCCAGCCTGTAACCACCTATGTATGTATATGTGTTCAGTCGTTCAGTCATGTCTGACTCTTTTCGACCCCATGGGCTATAGCCCATGGACTATACCCCTCTAGGCTCCTCTGTCCATGGGATTTTGCAGGCAAGGATCTGGAGAGGGTTATCATTTCGTCATTCAGGGGATCTTTCCGACCTGGGGATCTTTCCGACCCAGTGATCAAACCTGCGTTTCTTGCATTTGCAGGGGTATTCTTTACCCCGGTAGGAAGACAGCAGTAATGAACGACTATGAAAAGGACATTGAAGATGTTCACATTTTCTCAATTTTTTTTAGAAAATAGTTAATTTACTTCACCCTGCCCCCTTTTTTATGAAATCCATATATATATATAGCACAATGAGGTAAAACTGATGGAGTGATGACTACTATTTATTGAGCTTCTTTATAAGAAGCATCCCATTTATTCCTCACAAGAACATACAAGTGGGAAAACTAAGGCTTATGAGGATAAATAACTTGATCAAGGTCACACAGCCACTAGGTGGTCAAGCCAGAAACCAAGTCCACGGACCTCAAGGCCTACATTGGTAACCATTAAGATATTCCACCTGGAAACCTAATAGTGTCTTAAAGAATCAGAAATGAAGGAAGCCGGGAACTCCTTTTGACCAATACCTCTAATTTTATAGAGAAAGAAGCTTGTGGCATTCCAAGGTTTGTTAGATAAAACGCTAGTTTCTAAACCCTTAAATTCACTAGGTTGAAACAAAACAAAACCTCCAAGTTAAAATTATCTTCAGTGAGACATATCACCTGGGTTTTCCTTTAAAAAAAAAAAAACAAAAACAGAGCTCGTAATTCACTGGTCACTCAACAGAGTACAACACACTAAGCATGGTTTAACTAAGCCAGCAGCAAAACCACAAGTCTCCTGCATGTTTGGTATTGGCAGGAGCCACAGCAGTTTAAGAATCTGTGTATTTTCATACTTATAATTCATAGCATATGTTCCTTCAGCAAGAAGGAATCTTATTTTAAAAGACTCTTATTACTTAAGGTTCTGTTCAGGGCTTTATTATTTTTAAACAGCTTCATTGAGATACAATTCACATTAATATTTGCCCATTCAACGTGTGTTATTCAGTGGTTTTAGTTTATTCACAGTTATGTGCAACTGTCACCACAGTCAATTTTAAAAAATGCTCATTCCACAGTGAAAAGGCCTGAACCCTTTAGTTATCGTTCCTTTATCGACCTATCCCCCAGTCCTAAACAACCATGAATATACTTACTGTCTCTAGATTTGCCTATTCCGGGTGTTTCATATAAATGAATCCTATAATATACGTGACCAGCTTCTTTCACTTGACATGTTTCCAAGGTTCATCCATGATGTAATATGTATCAGGACTTCATTCCTTTTTACAGCCAAAGAATAGCCCATTGTTTGGATTATCACATTTCATTTATGCAATCATCCACCAATAAACATTTGGGTTGTTTCACCTCTGGCTATTGTGAATAGTGCTGCTGTGAACATTCACGAATACGTTTTTGTTGGAACATTTTTTTTCAGTTCTTTTGGGTGCATATGTCAGAGTGGATAAGAGTTGACTCATTGGAAAAGATTCTGATGCTGGGAGGGATTGGGGGCAGGAGGAGAAGGGGGTGACAGAGGATGAGATGGCTGGATGGCATCACCAACTCGATGGACATGTCTGAGTGAACTCCGGGAGATGGTAATGGACAGGGAGGCCTGGCGTGCTGCAATTCATGGGGTCGCAAAGAGTCGGACACGACTGAGCGACTGAACTGAACTGAACTGAACTGTGGTGGCTCAGTGGCACAGAACTCCCTGCCAACGCAAGAGATGTGAGTTTGATCCCTGGGTCGGGAAGATCCCCTGGAGAAGAAAATGGTAACCCACTCCAGTATTCTTGCCTGGGAAATCCCCTGGATAGAGGCGCCCAGAGGGATATAGACCATGGGGTCACAAAAGAGTTGGACATGACTTAGAGAGTAAACAACAACCAACAGCGACCAATAATGCTGAGCATCTTTTCAGTAGCTTCTTGACCATTTATATATCTTCTTCATAAAAATATAATATTCAAGTACTTTGCCCATTTTAATTGTCTTGTCTTTTATCTTTTGTTGTTGTTTTAAGAGTTTTTTTTTTTTTTTAATACTCTGAATACTAGACTCTTACCAGATAAAAAGTTTGTAAATATTTGGTAAATATTTTCCCTCATTCAAGAGTCTGTCTTTTCACTTTCTCTTTTAAAAATTTTTAATTGGAGGATAATTGCTTTACAATGTTGTGCTGATTTCTGCCATACATCAACATGAGTCAGCCATAGGTATACATGTATTTTTCACTTTCTGGATGGCATTCTTTGATTCACACGTGCATGCTAAGTCACTTCAGTTGTGTCTGACTGTTGGTGACCCTGTGGACTGTAACCCTCTCCTCTGTCCATGGGATTCTCTAGGCAAGAATACTGGAGTGGGTTTCCATGCCCTCCTCCAGGGGATTTTCCTGACCCAGGGACTGAGCCTGTGTCTCTTGTGTCTCCTGCATTGGCACGTAGTTCATTACCACTAGCACCACCTGGGAAGCGTAAAATGTTTTAATTTTGATGACGTCCCATTTACTATTTTTATTGTTGTTAGCCTGTGCTTTTGGTGTCATTTTTAAGATGTCATTGCCTAATAAAAAATCATGAAGATGTATGTTCCTGTTTTCTTCTAAGGGTTTTATAGTTTGAGTTCTTTGATTTATTTTGAATTAATTTTTATCTCTGGTATGAAATGGGGGTCTAACTTTATTGTTTTGCATTTGGATATCCAGTAGTCCTAGCACTATTTGTTGAAAAGCTATTCTTTCCCCATTGAGTGGTCTTAGCACCCTTGTCAAAAATCAGTTGAACATAAACATACGGGATTATTTCTGGACTCTCAAGTCTGTTCCTGTCATCGCCATGCCTACCTTATGCCAGTACCCCGCTATGTTGTTTACTGCTGCTCTGTGGGAAGCTTTGAAATTGTGAAGTATGAGTCCTCCTAGTTTGCTCTTCTTTTTTCAAGATTATTTTGGCTGTTCTGGGTCCCTTGCAAATTCCATATGAATTTTAAAAGGAGCTTTTCAATTTCTATGAAGAATTTAACTGGGACAGAGCACTATTTTTGCTCATGTAAATTTGTAAAAAGAATTAGCATTCTGGGTGAGCAACTCTACTCTAGTGGAAAGAAATCCCAGAGGTGTGTAGGATAACACATTGTCTTACTTCACTCTGCATAGCTGAGTATTCCAGAATTGAATTTTGATAAAAGTTCATATTGTAGTCCAGGATAATGCAGTCCTCTCCAGCAGTCCTTTTGTGTCCCAGCCACAATTGGTTCCATATCTTCTCCTGTGTATGGATTTAATAGTTTTCATTGTGTTTCTTTTCTCTCTCCCTCATACAACTGTGGGTTGTAGAGGCAGAGATAGTGTTTCTGCCTCCTTCCCATGATGTGAATGGGAACTTCATAAATACTGCTGCCATCAGGAAGTAAGTAGACGTTCAAAACACTCGATTTCAGGGCCAGGTAAGTTGCCAAGGGTCACCATTTATTAAAATTCAGTTATTCTTTAAGATGAACAAGAATTACTTATGTGCCAGTAACACGATTTGTATATATAGTGCATTTCTATGTGGGTCATAAGAAAAGCACAGCCTAGTACAAATCGATGGCCCGTCTCAGAGAGCCCACTCGGGCGTCCACGGCCCCCCAGTCGTGGTAGCGCCTGTAATCCCCCGGCCGCAGCAGGTACTGCCGCCCCCGGTAGTTGGGCATCTCGTAGAGGACCCAGCAGCCCTCCAGCACGTGGAGGGAGTGGAGCTCATTGAGCCGGAAGCGGTCGTGGATGCAGGAGCAGTCTTCCGTGAGCTCGGACACCAGGCCTCCGTAGTCATCTCTCTCGTACAGCCTTATCCTGTGAGAGCTGGTCTGTTGTGACAATAAACCAAAGATGAAGAATAAGTTGTGGGCATCCTGGATGTCAGTAAAAGTGACTCAGTCATCCTGCAACTTCATGAAGCATGGTTTTCAAATCATCCTGTCACATATGTATCCTCTCCTTGCATTGCTGGTTTAACAAATTGCTGTCGTTTAGTCGCTAAGTCATGTCTGACTCTTTGCAACCCCACGGACTGTAGCCTGCCAGGCTCCTCTAACCATGGGATTTTCCAGGCCAGAATACTGGAGTGGGTTACCATTTCCTTCTTCAGGGAGGGTATTAAAATAAAACTTACCTGACCAGTAATCTATCCTATGGAAGAAATAAACATTGAAATAAAGTCAACAAAAGGAATTCCTTGAAAGCAAAACAAAAAACAACTATTGTAACTATATTTAGTTGAGTCTGCAGAGAAGATTTAACTCCCTTTTCCATTATGACTGTGTATCCCTGAATCCGGTCAAGCATGTTTTTAAGTCACTTTTGCACTCACCATTGACAGCAATTCACATTTACTCTTAATCCACATGTCCAACATTTTGCCAAGTCACTTGTACCATTTGAGTTTCTGGCCTCAAAGAAGTTCCTATCTTGTACCTTTTTTGCATCTGCAAATTTCTCTAGCCAAATTTTGGTTTTACTTCCTGAATCCGCTTGCCACGACACATGATTTGGTGATTCAGAAAGTCCAAATACAAGCTACACATGATTAATAGACATTAAGCAGGACTTTGGTGAGGACTACATCCCATGAAATCTTAATGAATGATTTTTCTGACCCTTGTAAGAAACTAGTTGATAATATCTGCTAAATACAGGGAGCCACTTACAAGCAGACATATTGTTCTAGTTTCTAGATCTGTATGTCATAGAGAAGGTATTTAAAATAATTGCCAATACAGTCAGAATATGTTATACCTATGTTGTTCTCCCATAGTCTGTCAGTATTTTTATTGTTAAGAAATAATGATACACTGATAGATTTTTTTTTCACTGAACATATGATTTTTATTCAGAAATTAGGGATCAGCTACTGCTGCTGCTGCTAAGTCGCTTCAATCGTGTCTGTGCGACCCCATAGACGGCAGCCCACCAGGCTCCCCAGTCCCTGGGATTCTCCAGGCAAGAACACTGGAGTGGGTTGCCATTTCCTTCTCCAATGCATGAAAGTGAAAGCGAAGCCACTCAGTCGTGTCCGACTTGCACCGACCCTAGCGACTGCAGCCTACAGGACTCCTCTGTCCATGTAATTTTCTAGGCAAGAGTACCGGAGTCGGTTGCCATTGCCTTCTCCATTTTAACACTAAATGAGTTAAAATATTTCCATATGAGAGTACAGTAAAAAGGCATCTATTTTTTTTTTTTTTTTCCAATGCTTGAGAGTTGGGCTTTGTTATTTTACTGTGAACACTAGTCCTGAGTTGAAACAAATTGACTTTTATAAACAGGAATTTATGGCCCTGGATCAGTGATGCTGTCACACCAGCCGGGTTGAAGCAAGACTCACGTAAGGAATAGCGCGGCAGGAGCGGATGGAGTCGCTGAGGCCCATCCACTGCTGGTAGTCGGGGTAGTCGCCGCGCCGCAGGAAGTACTGGTGGCCCTGGAAGTTGGGGCGCTCATACAGCATCCAGCAGCCGCTGTCCACGCGGATGGAGTTGCAGCGGCTGACGTAGGGCTGCAGGTTGGAGTGGTCGCTGCTGCACTCGTAGCGGCGGCCCTGGAAGCCCCGGTCCTCGTAGAAGGTGATCTGCATGCAGGTGGAACATAAGGTGACAGCAGGAAGTCAGCTGGGAGATACATCCCCCCTCCACAAACACACACGTCGACATGGAGCAGGCATGGTATGGCGCCTCAGCTGGCTCACCTTCCCCATGGGTGTTGATAGCGGGTGATCAGCGTCCAGTCTGACGGGGACAAACGTGGCAGCTGGTATATATAGCAGGACGGCTGCTGTGTTGGCAAGAACAACACAAAAGGGGCCTGGGGGTAGCATGTGAGGGGATTTCCGTGTCCTCTCTCTCGCTTTTTTTTTCATTTGGGATCATGGGGCAGGGGGCTCTCATTTTCTCTGGCCTTTTCAGGTTGTCCTCACTCGTGCCAGTGAAAGGAATTGAAGTCAGCAGAGCCTTTGTGACCTTGGAGACAAAGAATGCACTTCTCAGCCTATACAGGGCTCTAGAAATACATTACGTGCCCAGGATTTTGTACAGTTTGCCTATGGAAACTGCTGAGGGGAGGTTGGTGGTTCCCCCTGGGGTGACGCGTGACAGTCCTATGAGTTCCAGAAGGACTTGACGTGCTATGGGCAACCGAAAAAATTCCTCTAACTGAAAAGCAATTATACTTCCTAACTTGTGTGCTAAGTTGCTTCAGTCATGTCCGACTCTCAGTGACCCTGTGGACTGTAGCCCACCAGGTTCCTCTGTCCATGGGGTTCTCCAGGCAAGAACACTGGAGTGGGTTGCCATGCTCTCTTCTGGTGTATCTTCCAGACCTAGAGATTGAACCCCCATCTCTACTGCTAACACAACCTGGGAAGCCCACATTTCCTAAATCACCATGTCAGTATTATGTGGTTTCGATAAAAATATTTTGCATATGTTTATGCAGGGAGGAAACAATTATTGCAATTAGAAGCCTGAGTGTCAATCATAGCTATCAATGAATGGCAAGGTTATAGGTCTTAATTTTATGTTTTTATTTCTCCTTTTTGTTTTCGGTTTCTTTAACTTTCTATTATGTACATATATATGACTTTAGTGAGGTGAAAAAATAAAATAAACATGTAAATGTTTAACTTTGAGGTGCTAGTGAAAGGCAGCAAATTTTGTCAATAGCCACATTTTGTATTGAGTTTTAACATCTCCCTTTGGGCTTAAATGACAGAGGTCTCCCGAGACTCTCTGAGACACTCCAAGAAGAGGAACATATCCAGGATCCTCTCATTCCCCTCTCCCCTCAACCTATCTTCTAGGGATGCTTTTTATTTTCAAAACTAGTATCATGATTTCCCTGAGTTTCCCCTCCCTGAAGCATCACTGTTTCATAGGAAGACCCCATGTTTGAGAACCTTTTTCCCTTGCTGCCAACCTACTGCTTTAGAAATATTCTTCAGATATGCAGGGGCAGAATATGACTCAGTCCCCCATGCTTTGTCATCCCATACATATGCAGAAAGATGAAATCAAACATGGGTCCTGGTTCTCAACTTGTGGAAGGGAATCTAAAAGGACATCCAACTACAGCTGGCAATATGTCTAGAATGCCATTTGTGAAAGTCTTCAGGCAGCATGTAAAGCAAAGGTGCAGATGTTAAGAGGAAAGGCATCAATAGCTACAAAGAAAAATGTTCCCTTGCACGTGGCAGAGCTAGACCCCCACCAAAAAAAAAGCTGGGCAGAGTCCTGTGAAGTTCAACAGTGTACACAAGGACCAGAGACAGACCTAATGCAGCAGGTCTACTGGTCAACCTTAGTTACAGCCGTAATTGAACCAGTGTGGAAAAGGCTGCCTTGGTCTTTCCAGCCACAATGCCACATTGAAATACAACACCACTTTGAACAAAAGTCAACAAACCACATGCCAGTTTTGGCACATGTTAAAGAAAACTGTTCTGTGTTAACAAAACCTTAAGATGGCATAACTTATATTTGTGTTCATTTGGTCAAATTGCTACTACATGTATTTATAAACTCAATTTATAATCAGCATTTTGAAAGGTGTTGAAAGACTAGAATGTTTTCTTTTTCTAGTAGTCCTTGTGTTCTATTGAAAGAAAGCCTGTACTCATTTTTCTTTTAAGGCTTTATTGAAATGAGTTTAAATGTGTCCATGTGAGAGCATAGTAAAGGCAATTGATGAAGGTTAATTATATTTTGGATTGAAACTTTGGAAAACTGCCTTCTACTCCACTATTCTGCAATGTTCAGTGCTAAACATTTGTAAAATGTGCTGCAAAGTCAGCCTACTCTAACACAGAAATGGTATATAGTCTCAAAATTCTCCAGCCAACCATCTTCCAGTCACAATGAAGTAGCATAAGATACATACTTGCTATTAACCACAATATGGCCAAACAACATGATTCTAAGACAAGAAAGTTCAGCATCCAAAATAACAGTTCAATACACTTTGCATCAAAAGCTAATTGCAAAGAAAAATATGCTGGCAAGAGTTGCAGTTTTAAGATGATGGTCGCCTTCTTCCAGAGACTTTACTATGAACTCCCCTGGTGCAATTCCAAGTTTCTAAGTGACCTGCAAAATAAAAAGATGATTATGGTGTCAAACACATCAGTTAAAAATAGACACAAAGGTTAGCTTTCAAGTTATAGGGAGTTAAGGTCAAATATCAGATACCAAGTTACTGACAAAGATGAGCTAAAATAAAAGTGGGTGCAAAAGAATTTCCATGGAATTCTCAGACATTTGAAAATTGACTTATATTTCTCAATTAAATATAATACATGATCCCACACAGGGAAATTATTGGGTTAATAACACACTTTATAGTGTATTTCCTAAGAATAAAATTATTCTCTTAAATAACCACAGGATGGTTATTTGTGAATGTTTTCTATTTTTTTTTTTTTGCCCTTGTTCTTTGTTCTTATTTGTCTTTCACTCTTTCTCTACCTTTCCTAGGACGTGGTGTTGCTCATGCCCATTTTAACTAATAAATGAGCTATTAGTACCAAGCAGTACAAAAGAAATTTTAGAAATTGTTTTCCAGAATGCCTGGATTAAAAAAAAAATAATTCTTATTTTCCCCTTATTTACTAAAGAAATTCAGTGACTGGAAATAAATAGAAAATTCTGAATAAGGCATTAATCTTGCAGTTAAAAAATATTCATCAGCTAAAAGACATGATATAGTATCCATAAGGCATAAAAGAAAAGACTAAGAAGCTTAAACATAAATGAAAGATTTCTTCAAACAATAAACTAAAAAGCATTTTTAATAATTTGAAAACATTTAAAAAATTTATTTATCTATTTATTTTGGCTGCGCTGGGTTTTCGTTACTGTGTGAGGGTTTTCTCTAGTGCCAGTGAGAGGAATCTACCCTGTAGTCTTGGTGATCAGGCTTCTCATTTCAGTGGCTTCTCTTATTTGTGAGCACAGACTCTAGACACATGGACTCAGTAGTTGTAGCTCTTGGGCTCTAGAGCACTGGCTCAGTATTTGTGGTCCATGGGCTTAGTTGCCCAGAAGCATGTGGCATCTTCCTGGACTAGGGATTGAACCCATGTACCCTGCATTGGCAGGTGGATTCTTAACCACTGCACCCCCAGGGAAGTCCTTTCATACACTTAATAAACTATTTTATTTACTTGTTTCTAATCAGTTAGGAGTACATGTGTTAATATGTATATTGATGTATATGTATATTACATGTATGGCAAATATTAGAATTGAAAATTATTCACAGTTGTTACTTCTGAGGAGTAGGACGGGGGTGTGGGAAAGAGAGGATTCTTTTACTTTTCACTATGTAATTTGAAATTTTACTGTAAGTAAAAGTTTTAATTGAAAATTAATTTGGAAAGTACATTACCCAAAAGTTGGAAAAGATGCCTGAAGTACACAAATATCAACAATAAAGCATGAAAAGCCCTCACAAGTGTGGTTTTTGCTGCTTAGTTATCAAGAAGGGGCCATGTAGGAGGGATTCATCTCAGGATCTGGCCTTACTGCAAGATGGACACTTATTCTGTTGACATGCCTGGGTTTACTTACAAGCATCAGTTAACCTATGGGAAAAGCTGGTCCCCAGAAACGAGCCTCTCAATCAGTATGGACAGGGCACAGTGATTTGAGCACACTCACCTAAGGACCATTCACTTACTGCTAATTCACCAATCAACAATAACTACTAAATATCTAATGCCTGGAAAGCACTTTATATCCATGTGGGAATAAAAGATCTGCTTCCATCAAGAAGCCAGCAGTCTTCAATGGTTATGAAAGAAAGCATACAGGGAACGAAATTATATTTTCAAAAATAACATACCAATGAATAATATTGAGAGCTAGATTTTCCAGACATAGGGTGCATAGATGAGCCTCAGAGGCAATGAACCACTGTTTCAGAGATCTGTTTTTTCATGATTAAGCTTAAAGTCGTGATTACTAGTGTGTGTGTGTGTGTGTATGTATGTGTTATTTCTGGAGTTGTTACTGTTTTCTTATTTTCTGTGTTCTGTTTTACTTCCTAAAGTTTGCTAGGGCTTCCCTTGTGGCTCAGACAGTAAAGAATTCGCCTGAAATGCCAGAGACCCAGATTCAATCCCTGGGTCGGGAAGATCCCCTGGAGGAGGGCATGGCAACCCACTCCAGTATTCTTGCCTGGAGAATTCCCATGGACAGAAGAGCCTGGCAGTCTACAAACCTTGGGGTCGCAAAGAGTTGGACACAGCTGAGCAACTAAGCATGCAAAGTTTCTATTCCCAAACTTATATTTTTAAAATTATTACCTACTTCAAAAAGTAGATCTATTTCAAAAAGATCTTCAGTAACAAAGATATGGTTCTAGAAAAGCTACACCTTCAAGTCTCATTATCGTTATTTGTTGTTTAGTCACTAAGTAATGTCCAACTCTTTCACAAACCAATAGACTATGGCCTGCCAAGTCCACATCCCATCCTCTGTCCATGGGATTTTCCAGGCAGGAATAAAACCATTTCCTCCTCCAGGGGATCTTTCTGACCCAGGGATTGAACCTGCATTACAGGCAGATTCTTTACCATCGAGCCACTGGGGAAGCCCAAATCTCATTATAGCAAATGTCTTTAAAGGAAAACTCAATATTTTGTAAATATTTCCTAATAACATGGGTGTTCTGCTACTGGAATAACACATATTAAAGGCCTAATATTCCCTGGTGGCTCAGACTGTAAAGCGTCTGTCTACATTGCAGGAGACCCTGGTTTGAGCCCTGGGTTGGGAAGATCCCCTGGAGAGGGAAATGGCAATCCACTCCAGTACTATTGCCTGGAAAATCCCATGGGCAGAGCCTGGTAGGCTCCAGTCTATGGGGTTACAAAGAGTGGGACACGACTGAGCGACTTCACTTTCACTTTCAATATGATCAAAGATTTCAGGCAGTTTTCAGGCAGTTCTTAAAGCTATGATTTGCTATGATAAGATTATATTTCTAATCAGTCAATAGTTGGCCTCAGAAAACCTGAACAGATCCTGAGCCCTGTGTGACTCAGCCTACTAAGAGATTCACATTTAAAAATGCATAGTAAAGCAACCAAGCTACATAAAAAGGAATTTCAATTTTCACTTGTGTTTCTTGAATGCTTAGTCACTCAGTCATGTCTGACTCTTTGCAACCCTTTGGACTGCAGCCCACCAGGCTCCTCTATCCATGAGATTTTTCAGGCAAGAACACTGGAGTGGGTTGTCACTTCTTCCTCCAGGGGATCATTCCCAGCTCAGGGATTGAACCCACATTTCCAGTGTCTCTTGGGTTGCAGGCGAATTCTTTACCTGCTGAGCCATTAGGGAAGCCCCTGAATTTCCTGAAGCAAGCTCAATTCAGAACCTAGTGATTCTGTTTTCAAAATTCCTCTTTCCCTTTCCTACCTGACAACCTCCAGCTGACCCAGATTCTTTCATTCAACAAAATCCTAAAATATCCCAGCCACCCCCTCCCGCAAGCCTAAACTACTTTTCTGATTCTCTCCCTGCTTTTAATATATTGACCACCTTGGTCTCTCTGACTTTAAAATTTTCCTTTTCACTTTGTACATTATAATTGAGAACACAGTGTTGGAATGTCAAAGAACCCTCCTTGCTTTCTCCTTCCCTTCCAGCCTTGTCCATCTCTGACCATTATCTGAAGTCTGCAACATAAATGTCCAAGGAATCAGATAGGCAGGGCAGAAACAGCAGAGATACAAAGCAGGCAAAGATAAAATTCTTATTAGTAAGAAAGGGATCAAGAATAGGAACATTTGACACAGATATGAACACAGTTTGTCTCCTCAACACTTTTACTTGAATCAACAGAATGCTAGTTGGTTAACTGTGGTTAGTATTTCTTAAATGATGAAAAGATAATAATGGTCAATATTTAGGAGTTAACTCGGTTTTAATTCCTTAAGACCCAGACAAGGACAAGGACAGTCGCTCAGTCGTGTCCGACTCTTTGCAACCCCATGGCCTGTAGCGTACCAGGCTTCTCAGTCCATGGGATTTTCCAGGCAAGAGTACTGGAGTGGGTTGCCATTTCCTTCTCCAGGGGATCTTCCCGACCCAGGGATCGAACCCGGGCCTCCTGCACTATAGGCAGACGCTTTACCCACTGAGCCACCAGGGAAGCCCCTTAAGACTCATAATATCCATAATATCAGTTAATTATTCAGTGACCTTAAGAGGTAAGTACCATTGTTCTTCCCATTTTACAGAGAAGGAAACTTAAGGCCCAGACAAGTTAAGCAACTTGCCTGAAGTCACACAGCTGATAAATAATGGGCTTTAGTTTCAAAGCCAGAACATCTAACACCAAAGGCTAGACTTTTAACTATAAGTACTCCCCAAACACCTGGTATCAGTTTGGTTCAATTTGCATGTTTAGACCTACTTTGTCCTTTGGCTGTGTGTCCAAAGAGAAACTTTTTGATGATTTCCATTCCATGGCATTTGCTTTCCTCGTAGAACTGCTGGTGGCATTTTTGTTCATTGCTGCCCTTCTTAGCTTGACACCTAGGGATGCATGTAGTAGTCATATCTGTATTAAACTATTTTTTAAAATAAGTCCACCCTCAGTTTTAGATTCTTCCCTGCTAGAGTCTTCTGCTTCCACCAATAAAAGGTCTGAGAAATGACTTCCCTGATTTCAGGAGGGAAATCAAGTCACAAGCATTCCTGATTCTTTTAAATTCCCCCAGACAGAAAGATGTTATTACCAGAACAACTTTGACCTCCCTTTGTACGCACATCTCTGAGTTTTACTTAAATTTCTCTAAGAGACAGAAGTAAACAGGCTTACTCTGTTTGCGGGCATATTCTGCGGCTTTGGGTGCTGTTAACATGGCAAAAGGGTGCAAGGAGAGGTGGAAGGGTGGAGCTTGGGGAACCTGAAAGGAAAACAGACCTCCTTTTAAAAGCTGCACCCACTTCGTGCTGTGAGCAGCTGCTGGTTATAGCACTTGGTCTCAAGACTTGGCCTGTCTCCCCACCCCATCTTCCTGACACGTGACTAGCAGTTGGGGATCACCTTTCATGGGTCATGCGCCTTCCTGTGCTGCCTTTGGTGGCCAATCTTTGCCTAGAATGGGTTTCACAAAACTGTGCTCTTCAGGCGGCTCCCTTTACCTGGAATAGCCTTTTCTTCCTCTTCTGCCTCAAGGCACTTACTTTTCCTTTAAGATGTGGCTCATATATCACCTTTTCTGAGAAACTGGTCCAGGTGTCTCCCCAGCTTCCTGCTTCCTTGCTGGCACCCTCCCAACACATCCTAAGGCCAAATTATGGACTCACTCATCTGTGAATGCAAAGCACATTAACACCTAGAGCGCCCCCAGTGGCGATAGTTAATAACCCACTGTCTGTTGCACCGCATTGGAAACTCAAGCTTAGGACGGTCTCTTCAGTCTTCCATTCACGCAATAAGTTTCTAGTGAGCACTACGGTAGGCAGGCCCTGTTTTAGGAAGCCGTGGTTGGTAAGACAGACAAGGTTCCTGCCTTTCCAGGGCTGAGTGAGGAGAAAAGAACAATAAACTATTAGATAACCAGGTTCATCATACATTATGACAAATTGAATCAACTAAACAAGAGGTTGTGCTAACAAGTCATTGGGCAACCATCACTTCAGACAGAAAGGACAGAAAACATGGATTATACAATAAATGTTCTCTTTATAGACGGAATGGTTTATAGTCTCCTGAGCTGGGCACTTCTAGATTTGATCTCAGTCATCTTTTTTTTTTTTTTAATGTGGACCATTTTTGAAGCCCTTATTGAATTTTTTACAATATTATTTCTGTTTCATGTTTTGGTTTCTTGGACACGAGGCTTATGGGATCTTAGCCCCCCAACCAAGGCTAGAACCCAAACCCCCTGCATTGGAAGGAGAAGACTACTAGGAAAGTTCCTGACCTCAGGCTTTTATTGAAATGGTAAACGTATTTATTGAGAGTTTGTGTCATATCCAGCCTTGTAAAGAATTAAATATAAGCATGAATGATGGCTTCTAACCTCAAGAAGCAAGAATACTGGAGTGGGTTGCCCTGTTGTCCTCCAGGGGATCTTCCCAACCCAGGGATTGAACCCAGGTCTCCCTCACTGCAGGCAAGTTCTTAGCCACCAGGGAAGTCTATGAATACGGGAGTGGGTAGCCTATCTCTTCTCCAGGGGCTCTTCCCCACTGGGGAAGATCAAATCAAACTGGGGTCTTCTATATTGCAGACAGATTCTTTACCAGCTGAGTTGGCTCAGATGGTAAAGAAGCTGCCTGCAATGTGGGACACCTGGGTTCTATCCCTGGTTCAAGAAGATCCCCTGGAGAAGGAAAAAGCAACCCACTCCAGTATTCTTGCCTGGATAGTCCCATGGACAGAGGAGTCTGGCAGGCTGCAGTCCATGGGGTCATGAAGAGTCAGACACGACTGATCAACCAAAGCATGTGTGACACACACGAAACCTCAAGAAGCATGTAATCTGTTCCGAAAGATGACCAAGAACAAAGAAAGTAATTAAAAGGAGGCTTTGTATCTGTGTGGAGCAAAGGTAAGTGTGATAACAGCCCTGCAGGATGATACATGCCTCGTGTAAGAAAGAAAACTGGCTTGCACATCGTCTTGATGCATTTCGAATTCCTTGTTCTCCAGTGGTTAGAACTTGGCACTTTCAAATGCTGTGGCCTACATTCCAGAGAACTAAGATCCCACAAGCCCAGTGATGCAGCCAAAAAATAAAAAGGCAGGCCTTTCATGCTTTAGTTTCCCTGTCCACCGGGGAAGAAAGAACCCAAGTATTTTAAAGGTCACTTCCAGTCACATATTCTATGATTCCTGATAACTGATGACTTATGCAAGCAGTTAATGTAGCTCCCTCTGTGGTTTATAAGAAAAATTATTTTACAAGTAGGATGACACTGAAGTCCTAAACCTAGAGTTAGCCATATGCTCTTTTTTTTTTTCCCTTCAAAGTTACTGATTGATACCTTCATTGTACTGCTCAGCTAGGGAGTAACAGAGTTGGGACTGGACACCAGGCTGTTGGTCTCTGAAGAGCTTGCTTTGAATTTTGGATGCAAGTGTGAGTGGAGAGGAGTGATGGGTGCTCAGACACTGGGGTGTGGCTTCATGAAGAGAGGAGGAAAGAAGAGATTCTGACATTCTCTAGTTACCAGTCTTTTTCCTCTTTCTGTCCAATGTTTCACTCTCTTTACCTCCTTTTCCTTTTCCCCTCTTTTTCTATCAAATGGAACTCCAGAATATTTTTATTGCTTGCTTTATTTGTCAAAGGAAGGTTTATGCTCCTTTTCCTTCAGTTTGAAAATGCGTAGAATCTCTTACATTTATCTGAAGCTAACTGCAAATCACTCCAGTATTCTTCATCCATGGAGAATACCATGGATGGAGGAGCCTGGTGGGCTAGAGTTCATGGGGTCGCAAAGAGCAGACACAACCGAGCGACTAACACCTTCACCACCTTCACTTTCAGCTGCAAATAATCATTGCGTGTGAAGTTCTTGATTTTTTTTTTCTCCTATGGGTCCAAGTTTCTCAGCAGAAAAACGGCTCCCTGTCAGCAAAAAAATTCCCTCTCAGGAGTAGAACTAGAAGTTTGTGTTGTATTAACAGAATTGAACAATTCTGGGTCCTTGATGGCTTTCTGTCACCAGGTGGCAGCAGATAGTCCTGGAAAAAAGCTATCAAGCCCACACAGTACCCACGTGCTGCATGCTAAGTCACTTCAGCCTTGTCCCACTCTATGTGACCCCGTGGACAGCAGCCAGCCAAGCTCCTCTCTCCATGGGATTCTCCAGGCAAGAATACTGGAGTGAGTTGCCATGCCCTTCTCCAGGAGATCTTCCCAGCCCAGGGTTTGAACCGTGTTTCTTACGTCTCCTGCATTGGCAGGAGGGTTCGTTATCACTAGCACCATCTGGGAAGCCCCAAGTGGCCAATTCTAGCGGCCAAAAACTCTACATAATCTGATTAGTATTCAACAGGGCTTTAAGCTTTTGCTTGGGAAGGATCTTAGCTGTTGCTTAGCAGACACTGAGGAATCAAAGTTTATTCATACATATGCAGCCGTTAAAGAAGAACCTTTATCAACTATTTTTTTTAACTACCCCACCTTGTAGTTAAATCCAGTTTTTGTTTGTTCGTTTGTTTTATTTTTTTAATATAATTTTATTTATTTTAATTGGAGGCGAATTACTTTACAATATTGTATTGGTTTTGCCATACATTGACATGAATCCGCCATGGGTGTACATGAGTTCCCCATCCTGAACCCACCTCCCACCTCTCTCCCCATACTATCCCTCTGGGTCATCCCAATGCACCAGCCCCGAGCACCCTGTATCATGCATCGAACCTGGACTGGCGATTCATTTCACATATGATAATATACATGTTTCAATGCCATTCTCCCAAATCATTCCACCCTCGCCCTCTCCCACAGAGTCCAAAAGACTGTTCTATGCAAATCCAATTTTAAAAAATTATGTTAAACTCTTAAGGACTGTTTTAAAGTCGCTCTCACAATTTAATCTTTGAAATACCATGTTTTCATTAAGAGGGCCTGCTAACTCCTTGTTTAAGATGTAGAGGAAAGTACCTGCATCGAGCTGATGTGCAGCTGCAAGGGAAAGGCCTGAGCTGGTGTCCTTGAGGCAGAGAGGACCTTGTGAGGTCCACAGGGGTAGAGGACCCTCAGATGCTTGTATCTGTAGCTGAAATCATATCATAATTTGTGATAATTTATCTAAAGTAGGCAAAGTTTATGTTTTAATAAGGGGCTTCTCTGGTGGCTCAGTGGTAAAGAATTCACCTGCCAGTGTAGGAAATGAAGGTTTGATCACTGGGTCAGGAAGATCCCCTAGAAAAGGAAATGGCAACCCACTCCAATCATCTTGCCTGGGAAATCCCATGGACAGAGGAGCCTGGAGGGCTACGGTCCATGCAGTCGCAGAGTCAGACACATGACCGATCAACAACAACATGTCTTAATAATACAGTGGATGCTTGATGAGCTCTTTGATTTTTGAATGTTTAGAGAAGTGGTCCTTAACTAGCTGTGCTTTTTGCCTCTTAGGGGACACATGGCAACACTGAAAGACATTTTTAGATGTCACATCAAGGGGCAGGTGTGGGAAGCTATTGGCATCTAATGGGTATGAAACAGGAGGGAAGGGGGCAGGGCACAACTTTTGAGAGAATGACAGAGCCTGAGGACACAGCATAAGCTGATTACAATCAAATGGGTCCAAGACAGCAGACAAGTCAACTTCGACTAGACCTTGATCCTCAATCAGCAAGCTAAATAACACACCCAGGGATGCCACGCGGTTCCAGTTCAGTTCAGTTCAGTTGCTCAGTCATGTCTGACACTTTGTGACCTCATGGATTGCAGCCCACCAGGCCTCCCTGTCCATCACCAACTCCCGGAGCTTCCTCAAACTCATGTCCATCGAGTCGGTGATGCCATCCAACCATCTCATCCTCTGTCGTCCCCTTCTCCTCCTGCCTTCAATCATTCCCAGCATCAGGGTTTTTTCAAATGAGTCCGTTCTTTGCATCAGGTGGCCAAAGTATTGGAGTTTCAGCTTCAGCATCAGTCCTTCCAATGAATATTTAGGACTGATTTCCTTGATGATTCACTGGTTTGATCTTGCAGTCCAAGGGACTCTCAAGAGTCTTCTCCAACATCACCGTTCAAAAACATCAATTCTTTGGCACTCAGCTTTCTTTATAGTTCAAGTCTCACATGACCACTTGAAAAACCAAAGCTTTGACTAGACAGACCTTTGTTGGCAAAGTAATGTCTCTGCTTTTTAATGTGCTGTCTAGGTTGGTCATGACTTTTCTTTCAAGGAGCAAGCACCTTTTAATTTCATGGCTGCAGTCACCATCTGCAGTGATTTTGGAGCTCAAAAAATAAAGTCCCTCACTGTTTGCATTGTTTCCCCATCTATTTGCCATGAAGTGATGGGACCAGATACCGTGATCTTAGTTTTCTGAATGTTGAGCTTTAAGTCAGCTTTTTCACTCTCCACTTTCACTTTCATCAAGAGTCTCGTTCTTCGCTTTCCTCCATAATGGTGGTGTCATCTGCATATCTGAGGTTATTGATATTTCTCTCAGCAATCTTGATTCCAGCTTGTGCTTCATCCAGTTCAGCATTTCTCATTATATATTCTGCATATAAGTTAAATAAGCAGGGTGACAATATACAGCCTTGACATCCTCCTGTCCTGATTTGGAACCAGTCTGTTGTTCCATGTCCCGTTCTAACTGTTGCTTCTTGACCTGAGCACAGATTTCTCAGGGGGCAGGCCAGGTGGTTTGGTATTCCCATCTCTTGAAGAATTTTCCAGTCCACCCAGTCAGAGGCTTTGGCATAGTCAATAAGGCAGAAGTAGATGTTTTTCTAGAACCCTCTTGCTTTTTTGGTAATCCAACGGATGTTGGCAATTTGATTTCTGATTCCTCTGCCTTTTCTAAATCCAGCTTGAATATCTGGAAGTTCATGGTTCACGTACTGTTGAAGCCTGGCTTGGNGCTTTGGCATAGTCAATAAGGCAGAAGTAGATGTTTTTCTAGAACCCTCTTGCTTTTTTGGTAATCCAACGGATGTTGGCAATTTGATTTCTGATTCCTCTGCCTTTTCTAAATCCAGCTTGAATATCTGGAAGTTCATGGTTCACGTACTGTTGAAGCCTGGCTTGGAGAATTTTGAGCATTACTTTGCTAGCGTGTGAAATGAGTGCAGTTGTGTGGTAATTTGAACATTCTTTGGCATTGTCTTTCTTTGGGATTGGAATGAAAACTGACCTTTTCCAGTCCTGTGGCCATTGCTGAGTTTTCCACATTTGCTGGCATATTGAGTGCAGCACTTTCACAGCATCATCTTTCAGGATTTGAAATAGCTCAACTGGAATTCCATCACCTCCACTAGCTTTGTTTGTAGTGATGCTTCCTAAGGCCCACTTGACTTCGCATTTCAGGATGTCTGGCTCTAGGTGTGTGATCACATCATCGTGATTATATGCAGTTCCAAGGAACCATCAAAGGACTAAAAGGTGGGGGGTGGCCCAATTCCTGGAATTCTCCACCCCTTCCCCAAAATAGTTGGAGTAATCCTACTCCTCATTAGCTTATGAAATTACCAACCCATAAAAACTAACCACACCACATTTCACGGCGGCTGTACTTACCCCCTGCGATGGCCCACATTCTGTCTCTGGAGTGTGTTTCTCTCTAAATAAATCTACTTTTTACCTATCACTTTGTCTCTCACTGGATTCTTTCTGAGATGAGACATCAAAAACCTGAGCTTCATTAGGTCCTGAAACCAGGTACTGTGAGTTTTGACTGGGTTCAAGTTCCAGCCATATGGGTTAGCGTCCAAAACTGGGTTTTGGCAAGATTCTAGTCCCAGACATGTGGGTTAGAGTCCCAAGCAGGGACTGGGACTCGAGTCCCAGCAGTTCGAGTCCCAGCAGTTCAAGTCCCAATCTGAGGTAAACAGTTTCAGGTGGAAGCCAGGAATTCTGCTAAACAGCTCACAAAGCACTAAACAGCCCCAACTCCACCCCATAAACACAAATTATCTGGTTCAGAAGGTTGAGAAACCCTGATTTAGAGGAATAGAGAGGGGATCAGATATACCCTCAACCCCGTGAGTACCAGAACCTTAACCATAGCTATTGTTTTGAGGTTACCAGGTGCCAACCACTAAGGGCTTTACTGATGTAACTCACCTCATTTCCCATAGCAATCCCAGCTTCTGGCTCCTGCTTCTACAAATGAAATCGAGGCTGATAGAATTCAGAGAACTTGCCCGGGATTATTCTGTTTGAACTAGTAGAGCTGGGATTCGATCCCAGGCTATCTGACTTTAGAATCCTCACGCTTAACTCTTACACAAAACAGCCTTTCATGTATAGGACACTCATATCCTGTAACAATAAACAAACTCAGGTCATTGAAGGAAAGCCCTTGAAATTCAGTACCCCTAAAACTAAGTTCCTTTGCTGAGTTTATGATTAACCAATCTATCCAAAACATTATTCCCCAGCTTTTCCAATACCTGTTCCACTCAAGGTTGAGGAGTATCAAAAAAAAAAAGGGACGAGGAGGTGGATGGACTGACACCAAGCAGGCTCTACAGGATGAGAGGCTCTACAGGATGAGCAGGCTCTACAGGCTCAAACCCTTTCCATGTTCCTCATTTCTGTTTGTAGAAAAAAACACATCAGCCTCCTAGACATTCTTCAAGTTCCAAAGAGCAAATTCAAACAGTTTCTAATTAGGGGAGTGACTTAGGCAGAAAGAAACAGTAGGGCTGCAATGAGGACTGGGCCTGGTTCCTCCTCAGGGGACCTGCATAACAATCTGATACAAATCTCTGAGTTCTTCTGCAGAAATTAAGACTACCACCCAGGTGGAAGATAGTAATTGTAGGCTGAACACCAGCACAGGACCCCAGATTGACTGGAGCCAGAAAGCTGACGACTGAAATTACCAGAATAGCATCAGTTACCTCACCACCAACCAATCAGAGGAGGGTTACACACCCTGGAGCGGAACCCTCCAACTTTTGCCTATAAAACTTCTTCCCTGAAACCCATGGGGAGTTTCGATCTTTAAGCATAAACTACCCTGTTCTCCTTGCTCGGCCCTGTAATAAACCTATCTCTGCTCCAAACTCTGATGTTTTGGTTGTTTGACCTCACTTGGTATCGGCCACTTGAACTTGAGTTTGAGGCTATGATTTATTTTCCTTCAGAGCTGGTCACTATGTAGTCTATGTTGTCAACTACAAATTGGCACTTGCCAAGGGCATCTGCCTTCTGCCTCTGCAGAGACTGAAACTTGTGTTGCTGCAGCTGTTGAACTTTGACACACCGTGAAGGGAGTTCAATGGTGGAGAGTGAAGCACTCTGTGCTTCAGAGAAACTGGTGGTACAGGTCTTTAGATAGATGTTTTCAGGAACTGATTTCATGATCCCAATCTTGACATCTCTTCATATCTAGAAAAGCACTAATCTTTTCATGGAGACATCAGCTCCTCTTGACTAGCAGAAACCTTTTGTAAAGTAAACATTTGATTGCATTGAACTCCCCCTTCACCAAAATCTTATATATTGACCTTCCCCCACTGCCTCTTTGGAGCAATCTCTCAGAGCTCTCTGAGCTGCTGTCTCCTGGGCTGCAATCCTCATTTGCCCCCAATAAAACTTAACTCACAATTCTTACATTGTGCATCTTTTTAGTGGACAAAGAACTGGACATGGAACAACTGACTGGTTCGAAATTGGGAAAGGAGTACGTCAAGGCTGTATATTGTCACCCTGCTTATTTAACATATATGCAGAGTTGTTGCTGTTTTTATTCAGTCACCCAGTCATGTCTGACTCTTTGCAACCCCATAGACTGCAGCACTCAAGGCTTCCCTGTCCCTCACCATCTCCTGGAGTTTGCCCAAGTTCATGTCCATTGCACTGGTGATGCCATCCAGCCATTTCATCCTCTGATACCCTTGTCTTCTGCTCTCAATCTTTCCCAGCATCGGATCTTTTCCAATGAGTCAGCTGTTTGCATCAGATAACTAAAATACTGGAGCTTCAGCTTCAGTATCAGTCCTTACAGTGAGAATTCAGGGTTGATTTCCTTTAGGATTGACTGGTTTGATCTCCTTGCTGTCCAAAGGACTCTCGGGAGTCTTCTCTAGCACCACAATTAGAAGGAATCAGTTCTTTGGTGCTCTGCCTTCTTTACCATCCAGCTCTCACAACCATATGTGACCACTGGTAAGACCATAGCTTTGACTTTACAGACTTTTGTCAACAGAGTGATGTCTCTGCCTTTCAGCACACGGTCTAGGTTTGTCATAGCTTTCCTGCCAAGAAGCAATTGTCTTCTGATTTCATGGCTGCAGTCACCATCCCCAGTGACTTTAGAGCCCAAGAAGAGGAAATCTGTCACTGCTTCCACCTTTTCCCCTTCTATTTGCCATGCAGTAATGGGGCCAAATGCCATGATCTTAGTTTTTTTAATATTTAGTTTTAAACTGGCTTTTTCACTCTTCTCCTTCACCCTCATCAAGAGGTTCTTTAGTTCCTCTTCACTTTCTGCCATTATATATATATAATCCACATATCTGAGGTTGTTGATGTTTCTCCCACTTATCTTGATTCCAGCTTGTAATTCATCCAGCCCAACATGTTTGCAGAGTACATCATGCAAAATGCCAGGCTGGATGAACCACAAGCTGGAATCAAGATTGCTAGGAGAAATCAACAACCTCCGATATGCAGAGGGTACCACTTCAGCTTCCATATATATATACACACACACATACATATATATACACACATACACATATATTTATATTCTTTTTAGGTTCTTTTCTGTTATAGGTTACTACAAGATATTGAATATAGTTCCCTGTGCTATATAGTAGGTCCTTGTTAGTTATCTATTTTATATATATTAAAGTGTATATTTTAATCCCAAACTCCTAATTTATCCTTCCCTACTCCCCTCCATTTTGGCCCCTTTAATGAATCTGGCTTATCCAAGCTACTTGAACACCCATGTTTGCAAACCTACTTGATAGATAACCCTGCTAAGACTGGAGGGCTTTGCGGTGCCATTCCTTCCAGGATGTGATTTTCCATATATGTCCTCTGGCCACTTGAGTTGAGACCAAACAACTAGATCTGCCTACTGCCTGCCTTTGTTCTCTGCTAGGCAAAAAGGATAAAGGGAAGAAACCACAGTGTCTGAAACAGGGACTTGGGCTCAGACATTTATATGTATGTGTTGAAGGGGGTGGTTTGAAGGGAAAGCCTAAAAGGGGGAAATCCTAGAAGGGAGAAATCTGGAGAAAAAAATCAAACAGGATTAAAGCAGTGTGGTTTGCTTGACTCTCTAAGAAAACAAAAAAAAGTAGTCTTTCTTCAAAAGCCAAGAAGAGCTTGGTGTCTGAGGAGCATTAGTCCTGGGATGGCTTATACCTCAGCCAAGGAAGCATGTCAGCTCCAATATGAGATATGAAATCTATGAGAAAGTGATCTTTTCAGACTCACCCACTCTTGTATCCCTGCACCTGTGACTATAACGAATGAATGAATGAATGGAAGAGTTAAACCAGAGAGGTCAGAGAGGGGGTGCTGATTTCCTCCATAATCCAGGGAATTTGAGTCTCAAGATCAGGCCAGCTTACATATGGACTAAGGTGAGAGGACCACTGGATTCAATTATGACACTTTTGAGTAAATGCTGGAGTCCTAAGGTGGCCCTGGTAGACTCCTGACTTTATATGACCCCACTGTTTGCAGGATGGTCTGCAGGTAAGACAGCAAGGCAGGTGGTGTTCCTGTGGCTGCAGCCCTGCTCCTGCCCTAGCCTCCCTTCCAAGTCCTGATGGGGACACGGGAAGTGACAGTGGGAGCAGAAGGCCTGTGTGGGTTCTCCTGGCTTCCCTCCCTGACTTCCTCCACTCCACACCTCTGCCCAGCCCTGCCCACCCCATCTGCCCTTTCTTCTTCTTCTCTTTTCTAGAGGTTATCCAAAGGCAAAGGGATCAGCAGTTCACCTCTAAAAAGAAGCCCATATTTCAAATGTTTAGTAAATGTTTATATATTCATAAATAGCAAAACCTGAACTAATAGTAAAGATAATTTGGAATACTCTGGGCTATTTGTTTTCTATTTTTCAAGATTAGTATATGGAAACCCAAAGAGGGGAAGGGACACAGTCAGAACTCAATCTGGACTCCCTGATCTTTCATACTTCAACTGGACTGAATTCCAAGCAGTCTTGTGGAAAGGAGAAATATGGCAGCAATGGCACCCACTCCAGTGCTCTCGCCTGGAGAATCCCATGGACGGAGGAGCCTGGCGGGCTGCAGTCCATGGGGTCGCTAAGAGTCGGACATGACTGAGCCACTTCACTTTCACTTTTCACTTTCCTGCATTGGAGAAGGAAATGGCAACCCACTCCAGTGTTCTTGCCTGGAGAATCCCAGGGACAGAGGAGCCTGGTGGGCTGCCGTCTATGGGGTCGCACAGAGTCGGACACGACTGAAGTGACTTAGCAGCAGCAGCAGCAGCAAACTAGATAATTTCTCATGAGAATGAACATTGCAGATCTTGTCCTAGTTCTAGAAGTTATGGTAAATCATACAAGAGGAGCACTTGGACTTACCAGACCCATATTATGAAAAGTGTAAGTAAGAACTTCAGTTAATGCAGAACAGAGACAGCTAGACTTTAAGGTGCTCAAGTCACTGCCTCTATTTATGAATTAATAAAATGCATTTGCTATTATGAGTACATAGTCCTCTATGTAGTGAAAGCATCTTAGATTTATTACTCGAGTAAGGTATAATTACATCTGGTTTTATATATTTTGATATGAAGCTGTTATTTCATGTCTGAAAATACAATATTATCAATTTATAAAATAATGAAATTCTCCCTAAAATTCCGTTATGCTGATAGTCTCAGGTCATCCTTACCTTGGCAGCACCAGAACTGGAAGAAGAGCCAGCCCCATAAATTTTAAAGACTTCCTCAATCGGGATACTGTTCTGTTAAACAGCAAAATAATAACAAAAATATATTATCATATCATGACTTTTCTTTTATTCTGAAACAAAACTATTATAGCTCCTGCACATTCAGTACCATGCCTGGAGAGCATGAGCACCAGATAAATAACTTCAAAATAAGTAAATAAGTCAGAGTATCCTAACATCAATTATTTGTGTCATTTTTTCCCTTAAATACATATTTTTTTACAATACAATATAGAAGGCAGTCTTTTTATTAACCTTTAAAAATGAAAATTTTAATTTCAATAAATTTTACATATTTAGAAACATTGGTTGAAAAATAAGTATTCTTTAATATAAAATGTACATTGTAGATGCAAAATCTTCATAGATGCAAATAATGTTCTTTTCCTTACCATTAAGATTCCAGCATAAGATGATAAAATCATTGCTTCTCGTTCTCTGTGGTTTGGATATATGGGTCTACCCCGAAATGACATTTTCCTAAGGGGGAATATGAATAAGAATGGAGGGTTTATTCTTGTTCTTTTTAACAAGAATTTTTGACAAGGTTGTGATGATAATCATAAGTAATCAATGGGGGCAGGAGGAGAAGGGGACGACAGAAGATGAGATGGATGGATGGCATCACGGACTCGATGAACGTGAGTCAGAGTGAACTCCGGGAGATGGTGATGGACAGGGAGGCCTGGCGTGCTGCAATTCATGGGGTCGCAAAGAGTCGGACACGACTGAGCGACTGAACTGAACTGAACTGAATAGCCAATGGCTGCTTGCTATGCATTTATTCACAAAACTGATATGATTAATCCATCATCGGCAAAGTATACACTTTGAATTTTGAATCTTCCAACAGCGGTGATGAATTTACCCTCATCTACGGAATGGCAACTCACTCCAGTATTCTTGCCTGGAGAATCCTTTGGATGGAGGAGCCTGGTGGGCTACAGTCCACGGGGTGGCAAAGAGTCGGACACGACTGAGTGGAAAAAAAAACAAACCACGTTTCCACAGGTATAAAACCCCAGAGGAGTGGCCACTATGGTGGACAATTGTGGTTTTACCAACCCATATCCTTTTCTGTTCTTGTGGCAATTGCTTGGGGGTAACTGCCTTTCCCCTGTGTAAGCCTATAAAGCTTCCCCCTGTATAAGCTTCTAGGGGTGTGATGATGCCCCTAGATTCCAAGGATGGAAAACACTGTGGACTAATTTAGCCAGCATGTTCTCTCCCTCACTCCACCCCCAGATAAGTCAGAGCAAACAGTGCCATTGAGACACAGTTCTGTGCTTTTTAAAAATCCATTCTCCCCTGGCCTGACTGTTGTGATAAAGCAGGGTAAAACTAGAAATAGTGTCCACTCAGAGGAAATAGCCAAGAGGTAGATCCTGATGACCTGGTTTGAGTTTTGAATTAAGCCATGCCTGATGCCACTCTACCCATGGCCTTTGCAGATACAGAGGCAATAAATCTCTCCTCCTTTTCTTTTCTTTTTTTTTTCCTGCTTAAGTCCATTCCAATTGGATTTCCTGCTTATTGCAACTAAATACTAACGGATCCAACCATTCAGCACCAGGTGTGTGTTCTAAAGCAACAGAGCAGAAAAAAAAACAACTGGCCTCTTGAACAAGGGATTCAATCCTGGCGTCATCAGTTTCATGTTCTTTCTAGCTGAGTGAGTCTGCCTGGCACATATAGGTGTGGTCAGTCGCTCAGTCGTATCCAGCTCTCTATGACCCCATGGACCGTATCCTGTCAGGCTCCTCTATCCAGGCTTTTCCAAGCAAGAATAATGAAGTGGGTGTCATTTCCACCTCCAGGGGATCTTCCTGACTCAGGGATCAAACCCACGTCTCTTATGCCTCCTGTATTGGCAGGCTGGTTCTTTACCACTATCGCCACCTGGAATGCCCCACATTTGGGAGAAAATGCCAATAATCCTGGCAAGCATTAAAACAGTGGTGATTCAAACTGCTTAGCTCAGGTACATATCTGGTTAAATGCTTAAGAAGTTATGTCTGATGGTCCTTGGGAAAAGATTGCAGCTTTACCCTAAAAACTGATCATTTTTTAAAAAAATCAAGGCATGTACACAATAAAGCACAGTTATATTTCTAAGACAAAACATCTTATGCAAGAAAGATCTGTATCTGACAGAAACCAGTTCACAGGGATGCAAAATATGTAAGCATGGATAAGACTTCCTCACACTGACAACTGTGAGATTTTTTCAGGTTTCTAGCTGGAGACCGGAGAAGGCAATGGCACCCCACTCCAGTAGTCTTGCCTGGAAAATCCCATGGATGGAGGAGCCTGGTGGGCTGCAGTCCATGGGGTCGCTAAGAGTCGGGCACGACTGAGCCACTTCACTTTTACTTTTCACTTTCATGCATTGGAGAAGGAAATGGCAACCCACTCCAGTGTTCTTCCCTGGAGAATCCCAGAGACCGGGGAGCCTGTTGGGCTGCCGTCTATGGGGTTGCACAGAGTCGGACACAACTGAAGCGACTTAGCAACAGCAGCAGCAGCAGCTGAAGACAAATACTCCATAGTATTTTCAAATCAGAGTGCCATGTGATAAACTTCCTCTGTCATTACTCATTGTTTAAAAAAAAAAACAAAACAGGAACAAGGACTATTTAGCTTACACTTTCTCCCACTCCAGCCAAGTTAAGTCTTCTGAGTGATCCAGCCATTGCAAAGCAACACTGATGGCCAAGTCATAGTGTGCCTGGAAGCAGGGAGCACAGAGAACAAAGGAACAGGCTGAGACACTGGCTGAAGCTCACCCTGGCAATGACAATGGCACTGCTAAGCCTGTTCTACTCTTTTGTCATGTCCACAACAGAGAGGATCACCAGCGGTGTCCCATAACCTGATGCTCAGATAGAAATAACTAGTGTTCTTCCGACGTTACATTTAACCCCCCGCTAGACCAGTGTGTGTGTGTGTTGGGTGGGTGGGTGGAGGTGCCAGAAATGATAGATAGATTCATGAAATACTAAACTGGGAATCTGGGAATCTGGGTTCAAATCTAGGTTACTGCTAACAACTCATGGTACTGTATCCTTGGGTGAGCAATTGCTGTTCTCTGGGCCTCAACTTTCTTGAATTATAAAATAGAAAAAGGGGAAGGTAGAGGAAGAGGGACATAGAGAACAATTTCTAATTTGGTGTAACATCAGAAATGTGCTCCCAGGGTCACAGAGGAGGTGTGTCCACCTGATGAGTTGAGGGAATCCCTAGAGACTCAGAAAAGAGGCTTCGGCAGAGCTGGGCTTGAAGGATGAGGAGGTCCTTCCATAGGTGAAGGACCTCCTAGGCAGAGGGTCCAGTGGAAGCAGGGAACTGCAGGTAGATTTGGGTAAGTGACTTGTCTTCTATGTGGTAAAAAGCTAAGGACCAATTCAGGATTCGTTCTTATCATATTGACCACCTTTTCCTGGTCGTTTCTAAGTGTATTCACCGTTTATCTGTCAAATCATTCCTTCTCAGCTTGAAGAAGAAAGGTCAGTTTTTTTTGTGTGTTTGTAGATGAATTCCAAGGTTCTACATAATCTTAACATTCTCTAAAAGATGTAACAATGTAATTATTTCTTTCAGGGACTGAACCAAACTGAAAAGAGAAAAGAGGAAAAAGAGAGAAAAGAAGGGAAGGAGGGAGGAAGGGAAGGAAGGGAGAAAAAAAAGAAAGGCAGTAATCCCTTGTTGAAACCTAATGGGAAGATTGATGCCTGGTTAGGTGGAGCTGCCATCACCTGTTTGCTCATTAGAAAGGCACGTCCAGCCTCACCCCAAAGCTCCTGAATCAAAACGGTCTTGGAATAAGACCTCATTAAAGTTTGACCAGCACTTATCTAATCAATTTCATTTCTCTATTTAATACATGCATAGAGAAGTAGTTTAGGACATGAAGCCTTCCTTAACTGCTCATTCAGCACCAGGGAAATCAGACAGGAATGGGCGAGAGGAGGGGGAGACACGTGGTCCTGTCTTCCTCATTACTGCAAGAACAGTAAATGGGTAGCATAAAAAGGCTGAAGGCTTACTAATCTCTTTTGAATTAGATCTTTTCACAGCTTCTTTAATTTATGTGAAGTAACTTTGATTACATAGCATGAATCTGAGTTTCAACAGGTATAATAACAGGAATTTAGGATCATTCACCACTCCAGTACTCTTGCCTAGAAAATCCCATGGATGGAGGAGCCTGGTAGGCTGCAGTCCATGGGGTCGCTAGCAGTCGGATGCGACTGAGCGACTTCACTTTCACTTTTCGCTTTCACACAATGGAGAAGGAAATGGCAGCCCACTCCAGTGTTCTTGCCTGGAGAATCCCAGGGACAGGGGAGCCTGTTGGGCTCCTGTCTATGGGGTCGCACAGAGTCGGACACGACTGAAGCGACTTAGCAGCAGCAGCAGCAGCAGGATCATTCAATTACTTGGTTTTCTCCATGAATGGTAAAAAATTATTACATTTGAGAACTATACAATAGTAGTTTAATCTCATCAAAAGGTGTTTACCATCATGGCTGTCATACTTTTAATTGTGTACTCATTTTGCTTTTTTTTATCTTTTCTCTCATAAAAATAAATAAATAGTGAAAGTCTCGTGACTTTTTACTTTCTCATTCTTCTTGCTTTCAGCTTAATGAGTCGAAAGGACCACATGAACAATCCTAGGATGACAGATGAGAAGGAGGAAATTCTGGGGGAAGGGAATCAAATTAGCCTCATTTGTGACAGACATTAGATCCTGTTCCTCCCGATAACACACATATGACACAGATGTGATTCGCAGCAGCATGCCTGTCTTTACCATATCATCTAGAAAGGTGAGTTGCCTTCTTCCTTTTGGGTCAAATTCATTTTCCCGAAGTCTGATGCCAATATAATCTCCCCTTAAAAACAAGAGAGCAGGATTGAACGAGCAGGCATGACACAGAAGCGTGGTCTGCCGAAGATTCCTCCCCACTTCCTCCCTCCTCCACCAAATACAAGAGAAGTCACCGATGGCTCTGGTAGCTGAATCAATGTTCATTTTGATTTAAACAGCCATTCTGCAACCCCGCAGATTTAAAGTGTCCAACCATAATGAACAAATAAAACTCACATAGAACTGAATTTCTAGGAAAGCAGGGAGTATGATAAACCCCCAATAGGCAGAACAGAAAGGATTGAGACCCCCTCTTTGAAGATTCCCCTGCTGCCCTTGACTCCTCCTTTGAAGATTCCCCTGCTGCCCTTGCTAAATTCAGGCAGAGTGTCTAAAGTTGATACTTCCAGATATATGATGTGCCATACAGATGTGTTAGTTAGCTTGAAGGCTTTTTTTCCCCCGTTAGAATGCAAATGCCATTAGGAGGGTTAGACATAAAAACATATTAGTGATATGTTCCATTTTAGTGTATACTTATCAGGTCCTTCCCTAATGGACTTATAATAAGGGCCCTGGGAGGTGAATGCTGCTGCTAAGTCGCTTCAGTCATGTCCGACTCTGTGCAACCCCAGAGATGGCAGCCCACCAGGCTCCCCCGTCCCTGGGATTCTCCAGGCAAGAACACTGGACTGGGTTGCCATTTCCTTCTCCATAGAAAGGGGTAATATCCTAGGAAAGTTGGGAGGAGAGACTGGATGTAGGAAAAAAGACTCTGGGGTCTCCAAGGTCAATCTCACAGTGTTACATAAGTAGAGTTCTCTTGGTCAAGGTCTTTACCAAACACTTTGGGCAAGTTCCTATGCTGGAGATAAATTTGCTTTTGGATTCTAAAGTGTTTTGTGTCATTAAGCTATTCTAGATTGATAAAAATTATTGAAGTTTCGCTTTGTAATTTCAAGGCACTTTATTTAAAGTGGAGAGCCTACTTTAAATAAATTACTGAACTGAAATGGATTCTTTGGATAAAATTAAACTACATATATATATATCAGCTCAGTTCAGTTCAATCGTTCAGTCGTGTCTGACTCTCTGCGACCCCATGAATCGCAGCACGCCAGGCCTCCCTGTCCATCACCAACTCCCGGAGTTCATTCAGATTCACGTCCATTGAGTCAGCGATGCCATCCAGCCATCTCATCCTCGGTCGTCCCCTTCTCCTCCTGCGCCCAATCCCTCCCAGCATCAGAGTCTTTTTCCAATGAGTCAACTCTTTGCATGAGGTGGCCAAAGTACTGGAGTTTCAGCTTTAGCATTACCTCTTCTTAATATCTTCTGCTTCTGTTAGGTCCATACCATTTCTGTCCTTTATTGAGCCCATCTTTGCATGAAATGTTCCCTTGGTATCTCTAATTTTCTTGAAGAGGTCTCTGCTGCTGCTGCTGCTGCTAAGTCTCTTCAGTCGTGTCCGACTCTGTGTGACCCCATAGACAGCAAGCCACCAGGCTCTGCCGTCCCTGGGATTCTTCAGGCAAGAACACTGGAGTGAGTTGCCGTTTACTTCTCCAATACATAAAAGTGAAAAGTGAAAGTGAAGTCACTCAGTCATTTGAAGAGATCTCTAGTCTTTCTCATTCTGTTGTTTTCCTCTGTCTCTTTGCATTGATCTCTGAGGAAGGTTTTCTTATCTCTTCTTGCTATTCTTTGGAACTCTGCATTCAGATGCTTATATCTTTCCTTTTCTCCTTTGCTTTTAGCTTCTCTTCTTTTCACAGCCATTTGTAAGGCCTCCCCAGACAGCCATTTTGCTTTTTTGCATTTCTTTTCCATTGGGATGGTCTTGATCCCTGTCTCCTGTACAATGTCACGAACCTCATTCCATAGTTCATCAGGCACTCTATCTATCAGATCTAGGCCCTTAAATCTATTCCTCACTTCCACTGTATAATCATAAGGGATTTGATTTAGGTCATACCTGAATGGTCTAGTGGTTTTCCCTACTTTCTTCAATTTGAGTCTGAATTTGGCAATAAGGAGTTCATGATCTGAGCCACAGTCAGCTCCTGGTCTTCTTTTTGCTGACTGTATAGAGCTTCTCCATCTTTGACTGCAAAGAATATAATCAATCTGATTTTGGTGTTGACCATCTGGTGATGTCCGTGTGTAGAGTCTTCTCTTGTGTTGTTGGAAGAGAGTGTTTGTTATAACCAGTGCGTTCTCTTGGCATGACTCTATTAGCCTTTGCCCTGCTTCATTCCGTACTCCAAGGCCAAATTTGCCTGTTACTCCAGGTGTTTCTTGACTGCCTTCTTTTGCATTCCAGTCCCCTATAATGAAAAGGACATCTTTTTTGGGTGTTAGTTCTAACAGGTCCTGTAGGTCTTTATAGAACCATTCAGCTTCAGCTTCTTCAGCATTACTGGTTGGGGCATAGACTTGGATAACTGTGATATTGAATGGTTTTCCTTGGAGACGAACAGAGATCATTCTGTCATTTTTGAGATTGCATCCAAGTACTGCATTTCGGACTCTTTTGTTGACCATGATGGCTACTCCATTTCTTCTGAGGGATTCCTACCCACAGTAGTAGATATAATGGTCATCTGAGTTAAATTCACCCATTCCAGTCCATTTTAGTTCGCTGATTCCATCTCCTGTTTGACCACTTCCAATTTGCCTTGATTCATGGACCTGACATTCCAGGTTCCTATGCAGTATTGCTCTTTACAGCATCAGACCTTGCTTCTATCACCAGTCACATCCAGAACTGGGTATTGTTTTTGCTTTGGCTCCATCCCTCATTCTTTCTGGAGTTATTTATCCACTGATCTCTGGTAGCATATACACAAACACACACATATATATATATATATGTATATTTATAAGTTTATATTTATATTAGTTCTGAAATTCCAGTTCTTTGGATGAGGTATGTAGACAAATTGGCATTCCTAATTATGGTTTGTTCTTTATTATGTTGACTTCCAAACACATACATGTAAAATGTGTGAATTCATATTGCCACATTTCTTAAGCACTTGTTAAAATATAATTATCTTAATAGGCAGATAAGAGATATTTAATGGGGAGTATAATGAGGTTTTTAATAAGTGTATTATTGTTATGCCTATAATCATGAAATAGAACCATAATAACCTTTTCCCCCCTTTTTATATGGCCTTTGATTTTCACCAACCTCTTAACAAAGTATCAAGTCAATGAAAAGCTACCACAGGAGAAAAAACTTTCCATGGGAAAACTTAATGTTTTCTTTATGTTTTTAAAATGAAGTTTGGATGGCAAAAAATAGAGATAAATTATTTAACTGATAAGATTCACAATAGAAGAAGCAGAGGCTGCAATGTAAATGCTGCACCCTTGGGTACATTTTTTCAGGAATCTCACTCATATCTTTTACTAGTCGAACCCTTTCAAAGGCATACCCTGCCCAGCGCAGTCTGGACCTCTCAGCTCAGATCCTAGGCTGAGATGTAGGGATGTCTCAGTTGTGCATGCTGCTGGCAGAAACATCCTCTCTAGAGATTTAGCATCCTGCTTTGCACCACATGTGAGGCCTTTGGGACAGGAGACAGAGGCCAGATCATCTGGCTGTCTCCTACACCACGGAAACAAATTCTTCCTTAGGCTTTTAACCCCTCTGCCAATATCCAGACCATCTATGACATACAACCCACCAAATGCTCAGTGCAATAAATGTAAGCTATTTTCCATCAGACTTACAGCAGCTTTTTCATTTCCTTCTTTAGGAGCCTTCTTTCCATGATTAAAGGCTTATCCAGCTGAGCAGGTAACTGCAGCTACACTGCACCTTTATCCTTTGGAAAGACCCAGCGTCTCTGAGCCTTGAAGCTACAGCAGCAAATCAGAGAGAATTTGAGTAAAGGATGCTATCACTCCTAATACCAGTCATGGAGTCCTAGGCTCTGGAAGGGATCTGAGAGCAGGCCTCTTATCCAGCAGGTTTCCAGGTCAGAAAGCTGCCTGCCAGCCAGTGCACTGTGCCTTGAGTTTATCTGACACTTCTTATTCCTTCCAAATTTTTTGTCAATATTCATAATTTACTTATTCTTGCAATAAACTCACAAGTAAAACAGACACGGCTCATATAACCGTGGATGAGACTATATAGATAGAAGCATCCAAACACAGATGGCTTGTGATCTGAATGTGTTTGAGTTCTGTGTGCATTCAACACAGTGACTCTCTGTGAATCCACCTGGTTCACGGCTCGTGATGGCATTTTCTATAGAACCTGTGTACAACTTCCTATGGCCAGCAGGTCCTTGTAGAAACATGTGGTGATGACAAAGGTGAAGCCATATCTGCAATTCTCACCCCCGCTTTGAACCAGAAATTGAAGCCCAAGTGATGGGGTCAAATGGGGCCTGATGTCACAAAAAGGAATTAGTTTTTTACAAATTATCACCATTGAATGGGGTACCCAGAGATGGGTATATAAATGGGATATCAGCTTTATCTTCAGTGTTTTATTTCTATAAAAAAAATTTAAAGCAAATTGTGATGGTTAATTTTATATGTCAACTTGGCTGGGCCACTCTGCCCATATTTGTGGCCAAACATTATTTTTATTTATTTTTTTTTTTTGCACAGGTGGTTTCTGAAGGAGATTAACTTTTAAATTAGTGGACTTTGAGTAAAGCAGATGACTCTCCATTATGTGGGTGGGCCTCATCCAATCAGCCGAAGGCCTTAAAAGAACAAAGGCTGATCTTTCTGAGCCGGAAGGAATTCTGCCAGAAGACCACTTTCAGACTTGAACTGCAGCTCTTCGTTGCATCTCCATCCTGACTGCTGACCCCTTCAGACTTTTGGACTGGTCAAGCCACCACGATCACGTGAGCCAGTCCAATAAACTAATTTTCTCCCTATATTGTTTCTGTTTCTCTGGAGAACCCTGGCTAATACACATCTAAGCAAATTGTTAACATTTGTTGACTCTGGATTTATAGGCCTATGGATATTCATTATATTACCTTCTCTACTTTTGAAATTTTGCACATGTTTTTAAATCACTACTCCAAAAAGGCTGGGGGAAAAAAGCTTAAAAAACTTCTAAAATGGTAGCATATAAACATTAAGCTTTATTCAGTTAAGCTCTCCAACAATAATTGGATGCCACTGATTTAAATAAATTCTTCACCCGTGCTTAGTCACTCAGTTGTGTCCGACTCTTTGCAATCCCATGGACTATAGCCTGCCAGGCTTCTTCCTCTGTCCATGGGGATTCTCCAGGCAAGAACACTGGAGTGGGTTGCCATGCCCTCCTCCAGGGGATCTTCCCATCTCAGGAATCAAACCCAGATCTTCTGCATTGCAGGCAGATTCTTTACCATTTGAGCCACCTGAGAAACCCAAATTCTTCACCAAATCAATTAAATTATTTTGGACCATACTTGCTGTGGCTTCATCTGCTGAAGCCTTAGAAGAGATGTAGAAAAGGGAATAAAGCTGGAGCATTCCACAGGAATTGAAGTAAAGATAAAGACAGGACTGTTGTGCCCTACAGGAGAGTCAACTGGGAGAAGATACTACAAGCCAGAAAGGTTTTCTGGTGGCTTAGACAAGGAAAAGCGCTGGGCCTGGAGAGACCAGATGCCAGAATGTGAAGTCTGCTCCACCACTGACTGCTGTGGCCATGGCCAAGCCTCTTGGCTCTGCTGCCCCCCAGTCTCAGGTGCTGTCTAAAATGTGGTGAGGCTGGTTAACATCATCCAGAGCACCTTTCACCCTAACATTCCACAAGTCCATAAAGGCTAGCTTTTATGGAAGACTGTGTTATCATGCTTCCAATTCAATAATTAGAAAAACGGTTATTGATAAACATTTGTCTTACCTCAGTTCCTTGACTGGAGTGGGGCTTAGATGCCTTTTTAAAAAGCAAAAGATTAAGCCTTTGCTTTAATCTATTCTTATTTTGTAATTCTGAGCTAGTCCTTTGAATTTCAGATGCACCAATTATAAAATGTGAGTCTCTTGGTTGTTGGGACAACTTTCTCTTAGACCCATTTTCCTTCCCCCTTATCATTCAGTGTGGCATAATAGGCAGATTTTTTTTTTTTTTTTCCTTTTTTTGGCCATGCTGCTTGGCTTGTGAGATTTTGGTTTGGTAACCAGGGAATGAACTCATTCTCTTAGCAGTGAAAGTGTGATGTCTTAACCACTGGACCTCCAGAAAATTCCTGTAAAAGATTTTTAAAATATGAGAAACTTCCATTCCACAAGGCCAGAGGTCAGCAGACCCTGTGAAACCACCTTGGACAAGTGAATTTGCTTCTCTGTGTTTTCATGTTTCCTCTGTAAAATAAGCATTGAATGATTGGAGGGGTTTCTGCCAGCTGTCCAGTTCAGTGACTTACATGCATTGTGCCTGGTTGAAAGAAGACCATTTGCACAGACTCTGTTCAGCTTAAATTTGAATTCAGCCAATCACCCCTCTTTTCGGTCTATAGAGTTTTAATGAAACAGGATTCTGGCTGGAAATACACACAAAAATAGCTGCTAAAAAGGTGTCAGCCATCTCGTGCACTAGCTGTTTCATAGAAACCACCTTCCCCTAGAAATCACAGCCCGCATTTTTCATAAGAATATCACATCCTTTAAGAATATCTGCACACTCGCAGCAGGTCCCCACTCTGTACCCCACATCTATGGTACAGGTCTTTCAGACTGAGTTCTATTAAGAAATTCCCCTTTCATAATCTCTCACCAGCTAGGGTGATCCCAGTGCTTTTGTTCTCTCTGTGCTTCTGGAGGCGTGCTTGAGCATCCACTCGGCTGGTGTTCACAGACATTCAGAAAAATAGATGCTTTTTTGGGGGGGAGGGAAGGTTGCTAGGAAACGGTGACTGAATGAAAATAGTTTGTTTTTTAAATACACCTACACACGCTGAAGGGAATAAAGAAATCTTACGTTTGGGACAGGAATATGATCCTGACCTGGAGTTCACGGATCTTTTTACCTAAGCAGGCTTTGGTTTCCCTTCTAAATGATTCATGGAAAGGTGAGAGCCTGCAAGCCTTCCAGCTCCCCCAGGAGTTTTTGTATAGCTCAGTGGGAGACCCTGGAGTCAACTGGCCAAGCAAGGATTTCTAGGGAGCCAGTGAGCCTCTGGCTCGCCACACACACAGGCTGATTCTACTCGGTGACCACAGACATGGGGGCAGGGAAATCCTGAAGAAGCATCACCCTTTCTCTCCTGCTAGGTGGTCTCCCTGCTCACACATCTTCCTTATCTCGAACACTTCCTCCCTCGCTTAAAGCTTGCTGACAATCTGCCATTGCTCTTCAGTTCAGTTCAGTTCAGTTGCTCAGTCATGTCTGACTCTTCGTGACCCCATGAATCGCAGCACGCCAGGCCTCCGGGTCCTTCACCAACTCCCAGAGTTCACTCAGACTCACATCCATCGAGTCAGTGATGCCATCCAGCCATCTCATCCTCGGTCGTCCCCTTCTCCTCCTGCCCCCAGTCCTTCCCAGCATCAGAGTCTTTTCCAATGAGTCAACTCTTCACATGAGGTGGCCAAAGTACTGGAGTTTCAGCTTTAGCATCATTTCTTCCAAAGAAATCCCAGGGCTGATCTCCTTCAGAATGGACTGGTTGGATCTCCTTGCAGTCCAAGGGACTCTCAAGAGTCTTCTCCAACACCACAGTTCAAAAGCATCAATTCTTCGGTGCTCCGCCTTCTTCACAGTCCAGCTCTCACATCCATACATGACCACTGGAAAAACCATAGCCTTGACTAGACGGACCTTTGTTGGCAAAGTTATTGCCAACAAAGTAGTGTCTCTGCTTTTGAATATGCTATCTAGGTTGGTTATAACTTTTCTTCCAAGGAGTGAGCGTCTTTTAATTTCATGGCTGCAGTCACCATCTGCAGTGATTTGGAGCCCCCAAAAATAAAGTCTGACATTGTTTCCGTTTCCCCATGTATTTCCCATGATCTAAACTCCTAACCATGACCTGTGAGTGAGTGTCTTCATGACCTTGAACAGGTGCTGACTTCGTCACTTTGGCCCATCTAGGTCTGGGTGTCTGTTAACATTACCACTAAACTCTCATTTCCTCTCCTCTTCACCATTCAACTCTCCTACTTACCTCTGGAATCTCAGGTGTTCTATGAGTGACACTAACACTCTAGATTTGGATTTTTATAGATTAGCTGTTCGCTCCATATTGAAATTTTTTCAATTTTTTTTGGAGTATAGTTGATTTACAATGCTGTGTTAGTTTCAGGTGTACAGCAAAGTGAATCAGACACACATAAAAATACCTTTTTTAGATTCTTTCCCCACATAGGTCATTACAGAGTATTGAATAGCATTCCCTGTGCTATACAGTACGTCCTTATTAGTTATCTATTTTATATACAGTATTGTGTATACTCCATATTGAATTTATATTTATATTGTACTCAGAACATTCCAGGTTTTGTGAGCTTGAGTTCAGTTCAGTTCAGTCGCTCAGTCGTGTCCGACTCTTTGCGACCCCATGAATCGCAGCACGCCAGGCCTCCCTGTTCATCACCATCTCTCGGAGTTCACTCAGACTCACATCTATCGAGTCAGTGATGCCATCCAGCCATCTCATCCTCGGTCGTCCCCTTCTCCTCCTGCCCCCAATCCCTCCCAGCATCAGAGTCTTTTCCAATGAGTCAACTCTTCGCATGAGGTGGCCAAAGTACTGGAGTT
>SJYT01037228.1:76359-94825 GCA_006410635.1 Cephalophus harveyi | reverse complement strand
CCCCAGGTCATTAGGTGCCCAATATGCTACTGGAGATCAGTGGAGCAATAAGTCCAGAAAGAATGAAGGGACGGAGCCAAAGCAAAAACAATACCCAGTTGTGCATGTGACTGGTGATAGAAGCAAGATCCGATGCTGTAAAGAGCAATACTGCATAGGAACCTGGAATGTCAGGTCCATGAATCAAGGCAAATTGGAAGTGGTCAAACAAGAGATGACAAGGGTGAACGTCGACATTCTAGGAATCAGCGAACTAAAATGGACTGGAATGGGTGAATTTAACTCAGGTGACCATTATATCTACTACTGCAGGCAGGAATCCCTCAGAAGAAATGGAGTAGCCATCATGGTCAACAGAAGAGTCATAAATGCAGTACTTGTGAGCTTGAAGTTTATACAAATTGGGGACCGTCTTGAAGACAAAGAATGCAAAAATATGAATACAAGATTGAATGTTTATTTAGAACTATTAATCACCAAAAGTTGCACATTTTAAAGAACTAATACTGCAAACATTAAAAATAAAGAAAAAAAATCCCAATATTAACTTTACTAACTCTTGACATACCTAAACTCTTTTTTCTTATATACTCTTTGATTACCTCTTGATGTAACAAAGATATTTTTAATAATTATTTTCTGTAGAGAGTTTGTAAAGAAAATTATCTTTCCTCTATCGGGGCTGCTTACAATTTATTTTAAATTATCAATAAAGTTTCAGAATAAGCTAAGAATTATTTTCCAGCTTATTGACAATATTTGGGTATCATTTCTTTTATTAGGTTTTCCACAATTGCCTGATCAAAAGATACTCCTTTCCCAGGGTAACTCTTGGAAAACTTCAGCCTTGACCTCCCTAAGCTTCTTCATCCCTGCCCTCCCCTCCCCTCAACCCCACCTCCGCATCCACCTCCATCCTCATCCCCACACAAGCTGAGGTTGCTGAAGCTGGTCCAACTCAACCAAGTACTCATTGACTCCAGTGCTCCCCTCCCCAGCTTTGGTCCTTGGAGACAGATAGAAGGTTCAGGTGCTTAATGATCCATCATGGGCTGCTTGTTGCCAAGACCAGACATTGATGGAGGCGATGCTGGTAGGTTGCCTGTCTTTCTGCAATGCCAGGACCACTCCCAGGACATGGAGAGTGACCTCTGGCTGGGGCCATGCACCTCCTCCTTGCATCCTCTGTGAAAGATGCATTCAGTCTTGGAAGAACCCAGGAAAGTGACAGACCCTCCACCTTAACTGATTTGGGAGAAAACCCACCTCTCCTTACACTTCTTATTCTCAAGACATTAAAATCAAAACAAAACCACTCTTATACCTGAGTGAGGAAATTCTCTGTTCTCACAGCATATCCTTGAGGCAGGTGTAAAAATAATACCCATATTTTATACATAAGGAAACCAAGAGATGGAAAGGGGGAAAATCAATTTATCAGGTTTGACTTCCCAAGCACTACATCTTCACCAAACATTTTAACGTCTTCTTTAAACTTTCTAAAATTCTTGAAATAGTCATAATAGCTGCAAATGATATATTGACTTGATACTGTGAAAGTGAAATTATATTTTCACAGAATGTTGTTATAAATTTTTATCTTCATCAAAATTTATTTAAATTGTTGAATAATAATACTACATAGTATGATAATGGAACAATAACTATGTGATTTGGGGTAAGTTAACTTCCATACCTTATTTCTTCTTTAAAGTGCAGTGAGGGACTCTATAATTTCTATATATAAAATGTACATATATAAACATATATATATTGATATGGGACATTAAAGGTCTTTCACAGATGGTGGTTATTAATACCATGGTGTTTTGAATCTTGGACTTCCCTGGTGGCTCAGATGGTAAAGTGCCTGTCTACAATGCAGGAGACCCGGGTTCGAGCCCTGGATTGGGAAGATCCCCTGGAGAAGGAAATGGCAATCCACTCCAGTACTATTGCCTGAAAAATCCCATGGACAGAGGAGACTGGTAGGCTACAGTCTGTGGGGTCTCAAAGAGTCGGATATGACTGAGCAACTTCACTTTCACTTTGAGTCTTAATTGTATCTATTCATCCTTTGCTCTTTAAAAGTACTCTTGGTGGGTTTATGTTGAATTTCATTATTTCAATGGTAAGTTCCATAAGCGTAAACATTGTGCTTTCTTTGTGCTTCTCAAGTAAGATGCATAATGCTTTGTGTTTGTCATGCATTCACTAAATATTATCTGGCATGGGAAATTTTTTATGTTCTGAAGGTAATGAGAATTCTGAACACATTTACATATAAAATCTCTGCTCTCATTTGTAGGAATGTTCTTGCCCTTTTTGATTGAGCAATTAGGGGTCAGCAGGGGTTGACCCGATGGTAGTGTTTTTCACATTTGCATTTTGTAGGGGAGAAAAACCTCGTGTATGTGTAGACAGTGTATGATAAGCCAGTATATGTAAGCACAGCTCTCAAGTTTTACATGAAAAAAAAAAAAAAAAGTTTTGGTAATCCTCTCTGTGAACACAGACTAGACATTGAAGGGTAACAAAGTTATAACTGTGCTGCCCCTAGGATTTTGACAAGTCTGAGCATATCTGGGCAAGTCTGGAGAACCAGGGATTTTGGGGTTAGACCAAGATTCTATTTGCATCAGTGGTTCTCAACATTGGCTATGCTTTAGAATCACCTGAGGTTCTTCTAAAATTCCCCAGAACATTTAACTCAGAATCTCTGAGAGTAGAACTCACTTACCCATATTCTTTACACATCTCCAGGGGTTCCAATATACAAATGAGATTAGGAACCACTGACACGTGAAAGAACCTGGGGAGATCCTAGGTAATAATCCATTGTTGCAGTGACACTAACCTTTAATTTGAGGGAAAGTTTACTTTCCAAAAAAAGCATGAGGAAGAGATGGACCACGCTTTCCCTTTGATATTTTCACCCTCGATATGATGCCCAGCACCATATCAGTCAAATTATTACTAATCTGAAGATGAAGCTACTATAGGGATATGTGAAAGTGAAAGTCGCTCAGTCATGTCTGACTTTTTGCAACAGTCCATGGAATTCTTTAGGCTAGAATACTGGAGTGGGTAGCCTTTCCCATCTCCAGGGGATCTTCCCAACCCAGGGATTGAACCCAGGTCTCCCACATTACAGGATTCTTTACCAGCTGAGCCACAAGGGAAGCCCAAGAATACTGGAGTGGATAACCTATCCCTTCTCCAGCAGATTTTCCCTACCCAGGAATCGAATTGGGATCTCCTGCATTGCAGGCAGATTCTTTACCAACTGAGCTATCAGTAAAAAGGGCAGAATTAAAAAACAAACAATCAAAAAAACCCTTTTAATGTGTGTGTTTATATTTTAAAGTTTTTTTTTTTTGTAGGTTTTTACACGTGCCATTTATTTAACACTTTTATTGAATACATTCTATGTTTTGTGCACAATGCTATGCAAAGGGTATACATCAGTAAAGAAAAATGAGCTAAAATCTGTTGAGAAAAAGTCAATGAGAAGTTAACAAATGTATATAATGCCATAGTATTAAAATTTTTTTAATTTATTGTTTTCACCTGTTCTGGGTCTTTGTTGCTGCTCGAGGGCTTTCTCTAGTTGTGCTAAGCTGGGGCTGCTCTTTGTTGTGTGCAGGCTTCTCACTGTGGTCGCTTCTCTTGTCGCAGAGCACAGGCTCTGGAGTATGTAGACTTCAGCAGTTGTGGCGCACAAGCTTAGTGCTGCTTAGACCAGGGATTGACCCCATGTTTCCTACACTGGCAGGTGGATTCTTAATTCTTAACCACTGGACCACCAGGGAAGTCCCCGAAGTTCTTATTTTGAAGATAATTCTTACTTTCAAAGTCAGTTTTAGTTGGAGGTTAAAAGTAATTTTATCCAAAGACATCGTAAATCTAGCCTCAAACTCATACCAGGATCCTCAGTAGAAAGGACTACAAGAGGAGAGTGAATAAAGGACTGTCTTGGTGGTCCAGTGGTTAAGAATCCACCTGCCAGTGTAGGGAACATGGGTCAATCCCTGGTCTGGGATGATGCCACATGCTGTGGAGCAACTAAGCGCACGCATGGCAACTAGTGAGCCTGCATGCTGCAACTACTGAAGCCCACAGCACATAGAGAGCCCATGCTCGGCAACAAGAGAGGCCACTGCAATGAGAAGCCCACGCACCACAATGAAGAGTAGCCCCTGCTCATCACAACTAGAGAAAGCCCACGTGCATCATCAAAGACCCAGTGGAAGCAAAAACAAAGCACTAAAAATTTTTTTTAAAAGAGTGAATGAAAATAAAAAGCATATTTCCCCTCTGATCACCATGGGACTTCGGGAGCACAAGTTTGCTGGAGCAATGGTATCACAGCTTCTGCCATGATGAGAGACAGCAGCATCAGCCACAGCAGCAAAACAGGAAGATACCCTTAATGTCAGAGATTAACAATGTAAGCATTAGGCATCAATAACTTTGATGTAGATGTTTATAGGGAAGGAAAAAATTTTCCTCTATCCTCTTAAGTTATGCACTTGAATCCTGCAATTTAAACTGATGAAAGATTAACAGGAGAAAAGGCACATCAATTTTTCTTGGTGTTGATATTTTTACATGCACAGTGATTCCCAGAAAAGAAGTGATTTGGCTTGGAAACTTTAAAAAAAAAATTTTTAACAAAGGGTAATAAATTATGGACAAAGAAAAGGGGTTTGGAGTTCTCAGGGATGATAAATTGTTGAAAAGTGATTAAAAAATATATGAGGGTAGATAACAGTTGTTCAGTAAGGTTTGTTTATGCAGATGCATCTTGGGCATCCTCTCCATCTTGGGTAATGACAGTTGTTCTCCTTTTCCTGTTATAAGAGGAGGATACCTTTCAGGAGAGAGGGGGGACATTGTCACATGAGAAATTTATGCCCCACTTTTAGACAACAGGGGGAGGGCAGAGAACTCTTTCTGTGTCTGATTTTTCTCAGCAGCCTTCAAGTCAAAGTAATCCGTATGTCAAGGGGTTGGAATGGGGTATTCTGATCCCCTACACCTTGACAGGCACTATGAGAATGCAGTGATATTCCCTTTGGTGGTACCAGCTGTCATCTTCCCTAGGGACAGTCACCATTTTAGGTTTAGACAGCAAGAAGAGACATTATTATAGGAAATGTGGCTGCACTTAACAGAAATGTAACTTGAGCTAACTTATACAAAAAGACAATTTATTGAAAGGTGGCTAAAAAATTCTCACAGAATCCAGTGGCAAAGACAGAGCTGGCTAGGTGAAGCTGGGTATGAAATTTTAATACGGAAGTGTTTTCTCATCCATCCTTCCCACTCTTCTCTGGCTGTCTGCTTCATTCACTTCTTTGTGTGTGTGTATCCACACCTGCTTTCTCTTTCCCAACCCCCAAGGCAGAAAATAGCTGCCTCTGGCAGATTTCAAGTTTACAGGCTTCATCCAGCAACACAGAGAAATGTTGCTCTTTCTTTCACTCTCCTTGGCTCTATTCCAATTCCAAAAGCTCTCGGGAAGAAATTGCTTGGTGGGTTCACTTGGGTCTGCCACTGGCCCCCTCAATTGCAACAAGGGGCAGGGTCTCCTGTTAGGAACACTGGGGCCCTCTGCAGCCACACAAGTGTAAAGGGGAAGGTCAACCCCTAAATAGGGGCGACTCCTGGAAATTCATGCGCACCACTGAAGAAGGAATTCATCTTAGGCCTGTTCATGCTGATCATGCTCGGCCAGCTCTCCAATGGACGCTGAACTCTGTTTAGTGCCTATGGAAACAACAATAGAAGGATAAGACCCCTCCGGACAGGGGAACCTTGAAGATTGTATCCAGGTTACTCATCGCCTAAGAGAAAACATACACTAATCACCCCTGCCTCCGGACAGGCCATAAATTTTTCTGTACCTATCAGAATGTAACCTCGGTCTTATTGATTATTGGCCAATTGTTTAACTGTTTGAGCACATAACACGTGAATGATGGGGTTATTGGGATTGTATTTACCCTTCCTTTGTTTATGTAAGTCTGAAGGAATTTGGAGTGGTGGGTTCAGGCATGTACACATGGGGTATAAAAGATTTTCACAAATGCTGGTCGGGGCCCTTGGCTAAGAGGAGACTCTGCCTTGGGCCCGCCGGTGTAGTAAACTGCGCCTCACTATCTGCATTGTCCTTCTGAGTGAGTTTGTTTCCTGGAACATGTGGCTACAACATTTGGTGCGATGGCCGGGAAACTCCTCACTTTGAGGAGACAGGTGTCATTTGAGGCCACCCCAAGGCTTTGTGGCTTGAATCTCCTAGAGGGGGGAAAGCGCCTCGTCCCTCTGGAAGAATTCAGCCTTTCAATGCCCGGTTTCTTCGCTTTGGCAGGTAGTGAATGGCAGCAAGGGAACTGAGCGCTCAGGTGGGGAGGAGCCCACCCGTTAGGGAGGAAGAGGCGGCCTGATCACCCCCCTGAGAGGGACCAGAAGGAAGACGCATAGAAAACTGGTTTAGGTTGGCGACAATGGCTGCTCGGCACTCCAGTCGACGGCTATGCCAGGGATAAAGAAAGGGAACTTAGGGTTTAAGAAAGCCAGTCAGGAGGTGTGTCCACGCCGTTTTAGGAAACGTGCGGAGCGGTCGCCAGAGGATTTTAGAAAGGGAATATCGAATTCCGTGTGCTCGTATTCTGCCCTCCACCAGGAGGTACCCATCTGCTGTGTGACCCATCTCCCCTGCCAGTGGAAACAGGTAGACTGGCTTCTCGGGAAGGCCCTGGGACATGGGACTCCAGAGGTAAGAAAATGGGAGGAAGCAGATCTAAGGCCACTGTATTGGAGAATATGATTAAAAACGTTTAAAAAAAGATTTGATGGAGACTACGAGAGAAAAATGACACCTGGCTGGCTCTGCACCCTTTGTGAAGTCGAATGGCCTTCAGTGGGAGTTGGCTGGCCACCAGAGGGAACTATGGACTTAAATCTCATAAAGGCAGTCTATGCTATAGTTACGGGAAAGCCTGGACACCCCGATCAGTTCCCATACGTAGACTCTTGGCTGGGAATAGCCCAAGAACCCCCCAAATGGGCCCGTTTTTACGCTCATGGCGTGGAAGGAAAAATCTTGATGGCCCAAAAGGTAACCAAGAATGAGAAGGAAATTTTACAGGACGCTGAAGGAGATGAACTTCCCCCACCGCTGTATTGGATGATGATCCCGCCAGCTAGTATCACCGCGGTCACCGGAGGCGCCACTGGAGGCCCAGCCGGAGGAACCAGCCCGAGACCAGTAAGCCGCCTGGACTCCTCAACGGTTCCAACAGCTCCACAGGTTGTAGAGCCGCCCTCCCGGCAGGCTCCAGCCTCAGCTGGAGGGACAATGAGCCCACCGGACTCTACCATCCTGGATGCTGCCACTACGTTCCCAAAACACTACCCTCCACTGCTGGTAAGTACTCCCGGACAAGGGGGAGGAACCACTGAAATTAAACAAAGGCTCCGCTCTGCCAGAGAGCCAGAGGACAGAATACCCTTGCAGATGCCCCTCAGAGAAGCTCAGCAACCCCCAATGATAGGGGAAAACAGTAATTATCACCAAGCTCCTGTAGCCTATTACTATCAGCCCTTTTCATCAACTGATGTCCTGAACTGGCAAAAACACATCCCCTCTTACTCGGTGGAAACCCAGGGCATGACTAGACTAATAGAGACTATTTTCTGCACCCATCGACCAACGTGGGATGATATAATGCAATTACTAGCATCTCTCTTCAGTACCGAAGAAAGATATAGGATCAACATTGAGGCGAGGAAATGGTTACAGGAGATGGTTCCTGAGGGCACTGGTAACCCAGAGAGGCGGATACATCAAGACTTCCCCACTGACAGACCTAATTAGGACTATAATATAGAGGAGGAAAAAATCCAAGTAAACAGATACCGGACAGCGATTATACAAGGACTTAAAAGGGGAGCCCGGAGGCCAATGGACATGTCAAAACTGGCTGAAATAGTTCAGAAGGGGAACGAGTCACCTTCTGAACTTTATGAGAAACTTTGTGAGGCCTGCATATTCTATACACCCATAGATCCAGAAGCTACTGCTGCTGCTAAGTCGCTGCAGTCGTGTCCGACTCTGTGCGACCCCAGAGACGGCAGCCCACCAGGCTCCCCCGTCCCTGGGATTCTCCAGGCAAGAACACTGGAGTGGGCTGCCATTTCCTTCTCCAGAAGCTACAGGCTCCGAGATTGTTATCATTTCGACATTTATCTTGCAAGCCTGTCCTAACATAAAATGAAATCTTCAAAAGACCGAGGGAGTTCTATCCATGTCTAGTTCTCAGCTGATTGAAATAGCAGATAAGGTATTCCGAACTAAGGACATGGAAATAGAAAAAAAATATGAAAAAAGGTATAAAGACGAGCAGAGGAGAACAGAGAGAGGTTTTCAATGTTGGCTGCTGCAGTTGGAAAGTCTTCCAAAGGCTTTTCCACCACCAAAGAAAAGAAACCCCCCCAGCTTCGAGGTCAGGACAGCCCTCCAACCGGTCCCAACCGAGGCCTTGGGCTCCATTACAGCCAAATCAACGTGACCGATGCTGTAGGTTCGATCATTGAAAAAATGACTGCCCAGAGAGAAGAAGGGAGAATAAGCCCCTCCCAGTTGTAGAACTCACTAACATACAGACTGAATAGGGATGTCGGGGCTCAAAGACATCAGGTCCTCAAGAGCCCATGGTAACTTTAAAAATTCGGGACCAAGACATTGACTTTATGGTGGACACCGGAGCAAAATTGTCTGTGGTAACGAAGACTGTGGCACCACTGTCTAAAAGGACTGCCGCTGTAACTGATGTTTCTGGAGAAGAAATGGTTAAGTCGTTTTGCCAGCTCAGAAAATGTCAGATGGGGGGGTCACCAAGTGACTCATGAGTTCCTCTATATCCCTGAGTGCCCAGTACCCCTGCCAAGCAGAAACTTACTCTCCAAGCTGGGAGCACAAGTAACTTTCTCTCCTGAAGAGAGGCCTACTTTTCGAGTGGGCACAACAACCTACTTACTCTCCCTCTATGTGCCCCCTCAAGATGAATGGAGGCTACATGAGCCCCCTGGAGATAGACAAGATAAGGCAACAGAGTTGGAGAGAAGGCTAACTCAGCTGTTCCCTGAGGTCTGGGCTGAAGATAACCCCCCTGGGCTAGACAGACACCACGCACCTATAATAATAGAACTCAAACCAGGAGCCACCTCGGTGAGAAAGCGTCAATATCCAATACCCATAGAAACCCGGATCAAGATTCTGCCTCACATTAATAGGCTAAAGCAGGCAGACATCCTGGTGGAATGTCAATCAGCCTGAAACACACCATTCTTATCAGTAAAGAAGGAAGGAGGATGAGAATATAGGCCTGTAGAGGATCTCAGATTGCTCAATCAGGCCACTGTAACTCTGCACGCGACTGTGCCAAACCCCAAACCCCTATACCTTACTTAGCCTCCTCCCACCGAAGACAAGGATCTATACTTGCTTAGATCTCAAAGATGCCTTTTTCTGTATATGCCTAGCACCTGCGTCACAACCCATCTTTGCCTTTGAATGGGAGGACCCAATTGGAGACAATAAGCAGCAGCTTACTTGGACCGGTCTCCTGCAAGGGTTCAAAAATGCCCCAACCATCTTTGGAGAAGCCTTGGCCTCAGACCTGAAAGCTTTCCAGCCTAAAAGGTATGGATGTTGGCTCCTGCAATATGTAGATGACCTATTGCTGGCTGCTGAGACTTGGGAAGATTGCTGGGAAGGGACCCAAGCACTCCTCCAATTACTGGCAGAGGCGAGATACCAAGTGTTGTGGAAAAAAGCACAAATCTGCAAGGAGGAGGTAAGATATTTGGGTTTGTCTTAAGAGAAGGCAAAAGGTTGCTAGACCAATCTAAAAAAGAAGTAATTCTGAGGTTCCCTACGCCTAAGACTTGGCGGCAAGTCAGATAATTCCTAGGGGCCACAGGATCCTGCAGGATTTGGATTCCAATATATTCTCAAATAGCCCAGCCCCTATTTGAGCTCCTGACAGGGCCTGAAGAACATCCAATAAGTTAGACTGAGAAACAGCAGAAAGCCTTTGAAGAGCTAAGACTAGCAATCACCTCTGCCCCCGAGGGCCTTGGGATTGCCAGACCTCACCAAACCATTCACCTTATATGTGACCGAGAAAGATAAAACAGCCGTGGGGGTTTTGACTCAAGCCTTGGAAACGTGGGACAAGCCAACAGCTTACCTTTCAAAGCGACTTGATAACATTGCCACCGGGTGGCCTAGCTGTCTGCGGGCAGTGGCCATGATCGCGTTACTGGTACGTGAAGCCACAAAGCTGATTTTCGGCCAGGATCTGATCGTAAGGGTCCCACATGAAGTCAACACCAAATGGCTGTCAAATTCCTAGATTATTCAATACCAGGGGCTGCTATGTGAAAACCCCAACCTCCCTATCGAGCCTTGCCAGGGTTTAAACCTGACAATGCTTCTCCCAACGGGAGAAGGTGGACCTACCCATGATTGCAAGGAAGTCTTAAAGGAGGTTGATGCTAGCCATCCAGACCTCCGAAATAGGCCAATTTCAAATCCTGACTGGACTCTGTATAATGATGACACCAGCCTGGTAAAGCTAGGACAGTGACTGTTAAGTATGCTGTAGTCACAGAAAGGACTGTTATTGAGGCCGGCTCCTTACCACAGCACTGGTCAGCCCAATGAGCTGAGTTATGGGCCTTAGTCCGGGCACTGCAATTGTCAAAGGGTAAGAGAGAGAACGTCTACACCGACTCCCGGTATGCTTTCCCTACCCTCCACGTACGTGGGGCGCTATATCAGGAGAGAGGCCTTCTAACGGCCAATGGAAAGGACATTAAGAATAAGGAGGAGATCCTGACTCTGTTAGACGCTGTCTGGAGCCCCACGGAGGTAGCAGCCATGCACTGCCGTGGGCACCAGAAGGAAGACACCCCACAGGCTTGAGGAAATAGGCTGGCTGACGAGACCGCCAGACAGGCAGCCGAGGACAGAAAGGAATCCCAGGAAATCCCTATGAGAACATTTGTCCTAACTGAGCTCTCCGAGCTGGCCCTAGACTCCTCAACATACACTGAGGCTCAAAACCAACTAGCTGAAGCAGAGAGGGCCAACCAAACAGAAAAAAGATGGTGAGAGCGACCAGGTGAGAGCTTACCAGCTACCAGGTAAGCTACCAGTGCCCGAAAAGATGGCCCCCTCTCCGGTGAGCCAAGCTCATTGTATGACTCACTTGCTGCTGCTAAGTCGCTTCAGTCGTGTCCGACTCTGTGCGACCCCATAGACGGCAGCCCACCAGGCTCCCCCGTCCCTGGGATTCTCCAGGCAAGAACACTGGAGTGGGTTGCCATTTCCTTCTCCAATNAAGCTCATTGTATGACTCACTTGCTGCTGCTAAGTCGCTTCAGTCGTGTCCGACTCTGTGCGACCCCATAGACGGCAGCCCACCAGGCTCCCCCGTCCCTGGGATTCTCCAGGCAAGAACACTGGAGTGGGTTGCCATTTCCTTCTCCAGTGCATGAAGGTGAAAAGTGAAAGTGAAGTCGCTCAGTCGTGTCCGACTCTTAGCAACTGCATGGACTGCAGCCCACCAGGCTCCTCTGTCCATGTGATTTTCCAGGCAAGAGTACTGGAGTGGGGTACCATTGCCTTCTCCGATGACTCACCTAGGAAATGACAAATTGGAGAAATTGATCCGAAGGTATTTTATGGTTCCTTGCCTCTCCTTTCTATGTAGAATGGAATCCCAAAATTGCAATGCCTGGTCTCAAATTCACACTGCTCCAGGGTGCAGACCAAAACCCCCAGGTATCCAACTAAAAGGTACCCTTCCCTTTGAACATCTGGAAGTGGACTTCACAGAGATGAAACCATATCGCCATTTTCGTTACCTGTTGGTCCTGATATGTACATTCTCCAGATGGGTGGAGGCCTTCCCCACCAAAACTGAAAGAGCATCAGAAGTGACTCGGAGCCTGCTTAGGGAAATAGTTCTTTGATTTGGATTCCACACTAGCATAGGGATCAGATAACAGCCCAGGCTTCATATCAGATCTGATACAACAAGTAAGTAAAGGCATGAATATAAAATGGAAGTTACACACTGCCTACCAGCCTCAGAGCTCCGGAATGGTAGCTCTGAGACAGTTTCTAAGTGGATTATAGAAACTGACTGTTCCTGGGTAGATTTACTTCCGTCGCCTTGCTTACACTCTGGATGACCCCACGGTCCCACGGCTATTCTCCCTATGAAATTGTATGTGGGAGGCCTCCTCCCATAAGAAGACAAGTAGCAACTGATATACTTCAGATAAGAGGATATCACAGCAGATGGAACAACTAGGTAAGGTAATTAATCAAGTAACTAGGTTTGTGCAACTAGGTAATTAATCAAGTAACTAGGTTTGTGCAAGAAAGAATACTGTTCCCCCTGGGGGAGCAAATACGTGAATTTATATCAGGGGACCAGGTATGGGTGAAAGACTGAAAGCATGACACACTAGGCCCCCAATGGAAAGGTCCATATACTGTTGTTTTAAGCACTCTTATGAAGATCATGGCATCCAGTCCCATCACCTCATGGGAAATAGATGAGGAAACAGTGGAAACAGTGGAAACAGTGTCAGACTTTCTTTTTTTGGGCTCCAAAATTACTGCAGATGGTGATTGCAGCCATGAAATTAAAAGACACTTACTCCTTGGAAGAAAAGTTATGACCAACCTAGATAGCATATTCCAGAGAAGGTGATGGCATCCCACTCCAGTACTCTTGCCTGGAAAATCCCATGGATGAAAAAGCCTGGTAGGCTACAGTCCATGGGGTCACGAAGAGTCGGACATGACTGAAGCAACTTAGCAGCAGCAGCAGCAGCAGTGAGTTGACTCATTGGGAAAAACTCTGATGCTGGGAGGGATTGGGGGCAGGAGGAGAAAGGGACGACCGAGGATGAGATGGCTGGATGGCATCACTGACTTGATGGACGTGAGTCTGAGTGAACTCCGGGAGTTGGTGATGGACAGGGAGTCCTGGTGTGCTGTGATTCATGGGGTCGCAAAGAGTCAGACACGACTGAGCGACTGAACTGAACTGAACTGACTGCAGTTAAAGTTGCAGACATTGCCCCTTGGATCCATCACACCAGAGCGAAGAAGGCATACCACGCTGACCCAGAAGATGCTGAGTGGACCACCCAGAAGGACTCCACTGACCCACAGAAAACCAAGATCATTCTGAAGAAGAAGAAAACAAGGTCTTGGACGAGCCCTCTCTAAGATAGAGCTGGGTAAACAACTCCTGCTACTCGGCCTCACCAACACGATTCTGAACCTGACCACTGTTCCTGCACAGGACAACATCTTCATCTCATGTGTACATTCTTACATGACTTCCATAACTCCTCCAACTGTTGGGTATGTAGAACTACGCCCCTGTCAGTAATGGATGGACTTCCGTGGTGGGTATTGCCACTTCGTTATGGGGACTTTATACCACTGTGCTCCTTCTTGAAAAAACAGAAAGGAACTTTCCTTTCTCTCACCAATCATAACCTTTCTTTGCTCTTCTGGTGTAAGAAAAAGCTATCAATGGGCCGGAGACATAGGGTTACATTTAACATGAACAATAATCTTACAGGGACTTATACCTCATATATGAAAAATAAAAAGGAGAGGGACTCCCTTACAAAAGAGGGACAGGCCTCCTGGTATGTGGAACAATACTACCAGGTCTCGGATGAATATTTCTGGATAACTCCTGAGAAAAGACAGTTGATTACTCCCACTACTATTTGCTGAGAACAAAAAGAACACAAAGTTGGATTTGGAGACCGCCCCCTAGACCCCCCAAAATTAAAATATATGGGTTATTTGTCCCCTGAACAATGTAAACAAATCTTTGAAGTTACCTATCACCCCAATCGGTCTGTTCAGTGGCCCAGTTCCGATTGGAAATATAATCCCAAAATCCGTTGGGTAGCCCCCAACGGGACCCAGTGGCTCAGTGGGCTTAATTTATGGCCATGTTGGCTGGGTAGGGCGTTGCACACTAGAATTTGCTTTCGCCATGACAGTATTAAGCCTAGCCTACACCAACCTCCAGTAAACCTGCCCTATCTGCATGTAAGATAAACATGATCCATGTTCCAATGATATGACTATTTGGCTGCCTTGCTTGTACCCTCTATAGGGACAACGGATATCATGGTTAAGGTAGAGGCCTTAACTAATTTCACTAAACAGGCCCTTTTAGACAGTACAAAAGCCATTCAAGCCTTGAATGAAGAACAAATTCAGATAAGAAAGACAGTAATTCAAAATAGGATGGCATTAGACATACTCACAGCAGCCCAGGGGGGGACTTGTGCCAAAATTAAAGTCAAATGTTGTGTATACATCCCTGATTTGTCTGAAAATGTATCTACTGCCTTGGAGGATATGTAAAATCAAGTGAAAGCCATGTCTGATGAAAATATTCCCTTTTTGACTTCAGTCCTGTCCTGGGTAAAGAAAGACTGGTGAAAAACTACTGTTACTGTTGTCATAATCGTTCTAATCATACTGCTTTGTGGACCCTGCTTCTTACAATGTCTTGTGAATTTTGTAACCCAGAGGTTGATAGTGTTCTCTCATGTGAGTGGCCGGAGGGCTAGGGTACAATATTTCACAATAGATGATGCTCATTACAGAAATAAGGAACATCAAGAGGGGGGAATGAAGAAGGAATTCATAGGGCCTGCACTCCATTTAGGCCTGTTCATGCTGATGATGCTCGGCCACCTCTCCAATGGATGCTGAACTCTGTGTTTAGTGCCTATGGAAACAACAACAGAAGGATAAGACCCCCTCCGGACAGGGGAAACTTGAAGACTATATCCAGGTTGAAAGAAAAGAAAGTAAAAGTGAAGTCGCTCAGTCATGTCCAACCCTTTGCGACCCCATGGACTGTAGCCTATTAGCCTCCTCCCTCCATGGGATTTTCCAGGCAAAAGTGCTAGAGTGGGTTGCCATTTCCTTCTCCAGGGGATCTTCCTGACCCAGGGATCGAACTGGGTCTCCTGCATTCCGGGCAGATGCTTTAACCTCTGAGCCACCAGGAAAACATACACTAATCACCCCTGCCTCCGGACAGGCCATAAATTTTTCTGTACCTATCAGAGTGTAACCTAGGGCTTATTGATTATTGGCCAATTGTTTAACTCTTTGAGCACATAACATGTGAATGATGGGATTAATGGGATTGTATTTACCCTTCCTTTGCTTCCCTGGTGGCTCAGAGGATAAAGCGTCTGCCTGCAATGGAGGAGACTTGGGTTCGATCCCTGGGTTGGGAAGATCCCCTGGAGAAGGAAATAGCCACCCACTCCAGTACTCTTGCCTGGAGAATCCCATGGACAGAGGAGCCTGGCGGGCTACAGTCCACAGGGTCTCAAAGAGTAGGACACGATTGAGCGACTTCACTTTGTTTATGTAAGTCTGAAGGAATTTGGAGTGGTGAGTTCGGACACGTACACATGGGGTATAAAAGATTTTCACAAATGCTGGTGGGGGTCCTTAGCTAAGAGGAGACTCTAACTTGCGCCAGCCGGCAAAATAAACTGTACCTCACTATGTACATTGTACATTGTCCTTCTGAGTGAGTTTGTTTCTCAGAACACGTGACTACAACACCACCATACCAAATTCCAAGGAGCAGCTACAGCTACAATGATTTTTAACCTAGAGACTAGACTTTCCTAGTGGCTCAGACGGTAAAGCATCTGCCTACAATGCAGTAGACACAGGTTCACACTCTGGGTTGGGAAGATCTCCTGGAGAAGGAAATGGCAACCCACTCCAGTATTCTGCCTGGAAAATCCCATGGACTGAGGAGCCTGATAGGCTATATAGTCCATGGGGTTGCAAAGAGTCAGACACGACTGAATGACTTCACACTCACACTGAATTTTCACAACATACGTGAGGCTTTTACTCAGTTCAGTTCAGTTCAGTCACTCAGTTGTGTCCGACTCTTTGTGACCCCATGAATCACAGCATGCCAAGCCTCCCTGTCCATCACCAACTCGCGGAGTCCATTCAAACTCATGTCCATCAAGTCAGTGATGCCATCCAGCCATCTCATCCTCTGTCATCCCCTTCTCCTCCTGCCCACGATCCCTCCCAGCATCAGGGTCTTTTCCAACGAGTCAACTCTTCACATGAGGTGGCCAAAGTATTGGAGCTTCAGCTTCAGCATCAGTCTTTCCAATAAACACCCAGGACTGATCTCCTTTAGGATGGACAGGTTGGATCTCCTTGCAGTCCAAGGGACTCTCAAGAGTCTTCTCCAACACCACAGTTCAAAAGCATCAATTCTTCGGCGCTCAGCTTTCTTCATGGTCCAACTCTCACATCCATACATGACCACAGGAAAAACCATAGCCTTGACTAGACGGACCTTTGCTGGCAAAGTAATGTCTCTGCTTTTTAATATGCTGTTTGGGTTGGTTGTAACTTTTCTTCCAAGCAGCAAGCATCTTTTAACTTCATGGCTGCAATCACCATCTGCAGTGATTTTGGAGCCCCCCAAAATAAAGTCTGACACTGTTTCCACTGTTTCCCCATCTATTTTCCATGAAGTGATGGGACCACACGCCATGATCTTCTTTTTCTGAATACTGAACTTTAAGCCAACTTTTTCACTCTCCTCTTTCACTTTCATCAAGAGGCTTTTTAGTTCCTCCTCACTTTCTGCCATAAGGGTGGTGTCATCTGCATATCTGAGGTTATTGATATTTCTCCTGGCAATCTTGATTCCAGCTTGTGCTTCCTCCAGCCCAGCATTTCTCATGATGCACTCTGCATATAAGTTAAATAAGCAGGGTGACAATATACAGCCTTGACGGACTCCTTTTCCTATTTGGAACCAGTCTGTTGTTCCATGTCCAGTTCTAACTATTGCTTCTTGATCTGCATATAGGTTTCTCAAGAGGCAGGTCAGGTGGTCTGGTATTCCCATCTCTTTCAGAATTTTCCACAGTTTATTGTGACCCACACAGTCAAAGGCTTTGGCATAGTCAATAAAGCAGAAGTAGATGTTTTTCTGGAACTCTCTTGCTTTTTCCTAAGTTAAATAAGCAGGGTGACAATATACAGCCTTGACGGACTCCTTTTCCTATTTGGAACCAGTCTGTTGTTCCATGTCCAGTTCTAACTGTTGCTTCTTGATCTGCATATAGGTTTCTCAAGAAGCAGGTCAGGTCGTCTGGTATTCCCATCTCTTTCAGAATTTTCCACAGTTTATTGTGATCCACACAGTTAAAGGCTTTGGCATAGTCAATAAAGCAGAATTAGATGTTTTTCTGGAACTCTCTTGCTTTTTTGATGATCCAGCGGATGTTGGCAATTTGATCTCTGGTTCCTCTGCCTTTCCTAAAACCAACTGGAACATCTGGAAGTTCACGGTTCACATATTGCTGAAGCCTGGCTTGAAGAATTTTGAGCATTACTTTACTAGTGTGTGAGATGAGTGCAATTGTGCAGTAGTTTGAGCATTCTTTGGCATTGCCTTTCCGTGGGATTGGAATAAAAAGAGTTCTTATTCTCAGTAGAGACAAATTGAATTCTGACCCTTATCTGAAACCTGTGATGAGGTCATTTTGTGAGGAGCAACTTACAAGGCTGGAGTGACTCCAATATATTTCCAGAGGAGTTTATATTACGTAGTACTTTTGAATAAGTTCAAAATCAGAGTTATATTGTCACTAAACAATAAGGCAAAGAGAAGGATTTCTCTAGAACTGTGCTTTTTAAAATGCCTTTCCAATTATCATTTAATGTCACAGTCAGGTAGACAGTGACTTTGTGGAATAGGCATTTTGTTTCAAGGCCTTAATCCAGGTTGCTTAATACATTGAGAACAAAACCTGGAAGTCTTTGAACTTTGTGTTTTATAATATTCACTCAGAACAACCTATGTTTAGTATTTTTCCAACACTCTCAAAAAAGGTGGAGTTATTACAAAGTATAATACAAAAGCATTAAAAAGTTATTACAAAGAAAGGGCCATCTGATGAATATTTTCTTATAATTCTTCTCTATTATACCTTAAATATAAAGAGAGTTCTTTTTAAAAAAACTTTAAATAAACTTTTAATTTTAGAATCATTTCAGATTTATAAAATAGTTACAAAGAAAATATAGAGATTTCCAGTATACTCAGTTTCCCTCATTGTTAACATCTTATATTATCATAGTGTACATTTCTACAGTACAGAATAAAGTTAACATCAGTTCAGTTCAGTTCAGTCGCTCAGTCGTGTCCGACTCTTTGTGACCCCATGAATCGCAGTACGCCAGGCCTCCCTATTCATCACCATCTCTCAGAGTTCACTCAGACTCACGTCCATCGAGTCCATGATGCCATCCAGCCATCTCATCCTC
>SJYT01037228.1:24738-68006 GCA_006410635.1 Cephalophus harveyi | reverse complement strand
GAATGGATAAGAAAGCTGTGGTACATATACACAATGGAGTATTACTCAGCCATTAAAAAGAATACATTTGAATCAGTTCTAATGAGGTGGATGAAACTGGAGCCGATTATACAGAGTGAAGTAAGCCAGAAAGAAAAACACCAATACAGAGAAGGCAATGGCACCCCTCTCCAGTACTCTTGCCTGGAAAATCCCATGGATGGAGGAGCCTGATAGGCTGAAGTCCATGGGGTCGCTGAGGGTCGGACACGACTGAGCGACTTCACTTTCACTTTTCACTTTCATGCTTTGGAAAAGGAAATGGCAACCCACTCCAGTGTTCTTGCCTGGAGAATCCCAGGGATGGAGGAGCCTGGTGGGCTGCCGTCTATGGGGTCGCGCAGAGTCGGACACGACTGAAGTGACTTAGCAGCAGCAGCAGCAGCAATGCATATATATGGAATTTAGAAAGATGGTAACGATAACCCTGTATGCAAGACAGCAAAAGAGACACAGATGTATAGAACAGTTTTGGACTCTGTGGGAGAGGGAGAAGGTGGGATGATTTGGGAGAATGGCATTGAAACATGTATAATATCATATATGAAATGAATCGCCAGTCCAGGTTCGATGCATGATACTGGATGCTTGGGGCTGGTGCACTGGGACGACCCAGAGGGATGGTACAGGGAGGGAAAAGGAAGAGGGGGTTTAGGATGGGAAACACGTGTATACCTGTGGCAGATTCATGTTGATGTATAGCAAAACCAATACAAAATTGTAATTAACCTCCAATTAAAATAAATATATTAAAAAATAAAATTAAAAATGTCAGAAACTTCTTTCTTTATTGAGGTGAAATTTTCCTCCAACTCTGCAGGTATTTGCCTCAATAGAGAAAAGGTACATTTCTCTCTGCTAGGACTTTGCTGAACACAGCAAGAAAGAGCCATCCCTTGTCAACATTTTCAGTTTTTCTCCTAACATTTCCCCTAATGCTACAGCCACAGCAGCACTTGGTCTACTCTCCAGCAAAGTTTACCAAATATTTTATCATCTCCAAACAAGTCACCATCTTTCTAGCCTATGAAATATGTCCCCATTCCTCAAAGTCCCTCCCTTAAACACTAGGTCAATTCTGAATATTGGGTTTTGTTTCAGCACCCTACTTCTTAGCATCACTTCAGAATTTCAATTCAGCTGTGAGTTACAGAAACCCAATCTGTCTCTTAAAAAATCAGTTCTAGTTTTCCCATGAAACATGAATTTCACTGGTTAGCGTTAGCTCAGTAGTTCAAAGATGGGTTCACAGTCTTAATTTTCTTGGCCTCACATGGCCAGCTTCTGGTCACAAGATGGATGGGCTTTTCCATGTCCAGCCTTACACATGAGTTCCAGGTAGGAAGACAAGGAAGTGAAAAGGATAAAAGGGCAATGAGTCTGTGCCAGTTTAAGGAGCTTTCCTGGAAGCCCTACGTAACAATTTCCACTTCCATCTCATTGGCCAAACTGTCACATGGCTTCCTCATACTAAAGGGAACCTGGAAATGTAATTTTTAGCAAGACACATTGCTACACCCAAACAAAAGCAGGTTCTGTTAGTAAACTGTCTCACCTATTAAAAAACTATATAAATCATACCATTTAATGGTGAAATTTTAGAAGCACTCCTTAAGAATAACACAAGGGTATCCTCTGGTTTTGCTGGAGTCAATTCAATAAATAAGTTAAATTAAAAACTGGAAACAAAAATAAAACTTTATTGTCAGATGTGTTTGTATTTTTTAAAATCTACATTTAATAAAGGAGTTCAAGGTTATGGCTACAAGATCAATGTACAAAATCAGGAGCATTCCTGTACAACAATAATAGCAAATTAGGACATGTAATAAACATAATCTTTTTCATGATAATAATCTATAAGGGACCTATAGGGTCTGGGGAGGAAGGGAGGTGTCATCTATCAGAATTTGTTGAGTCCTTTAAAACTACCAAATATTACTGAAAGACCAACAGTATGTCTGAGGAAATTAAAGAGTGTTCCTAGTCAGGAAGAATAGCTATTTTAAAGATAACTATTCTCCCCTTACTCTGTAAGTTCAATAAAACTCAAAACAAAACTTCTCATGGTTTTTCTTGGAAGTTGTTGAGTAGATCCTAAATTTTATATGGAAGAGCAAAGGCCCAAGAATAACAAGGTAGAATGACAGGCCCTAGTACATATCAACATTTATTAAAAAGCTGTAGTAATTAATACCATACACTAATAGAGTAGTATTACTACTACTGAATTGGAAAGACTGATGCTGATGCTGAAGCTGAAGCTCCAATATTTTGGCCAATTGATGTGAAGAGCTGGCTCATTGGAAAAGACCCTGATGTTGGGAAAGATTGAGGGCAGGAGGAGAAGGGGGTGGCAGAGGATGAGATGGTTAGATAACATCACTGACTCAATGGACATGAACTTGAGCAAACTCCAGGGGACAGTGAAGGATGGGGAAGCCTGATATGCGTCCATGGAGTCGCAAAGAGTTGGACACAACTTAGTGACTTAACAACAGCAACAATAGAGTGGCATTGGCATGGATATATACATTTTAGACAACTCAGTACAAAAAGTATCTGCTATTTAATAAACGGTGCCTGAGGTGCTGCTGTCCATGAGGTTGCAGAGCCAGACACAACTTAGCAACTGAACAAATTGTGCCTAAACTCTGACCTTCCAACTGATTTCTCAGCTTTTCCTGCTCTAAACCATTTTGTGGATTTATTGCACATTAGCCACAAATGACGTTTTCATAATGTCACCATTATGTTAGAAACAAAAGATGTCAAACGCTCTCAGCTCTGTCCAGGATCAGCGGGAGTTGAGAAGAAACGTAGGATTTTCAGCATATGATGATTTCTGTGGTGCAAACTGGCTTCCCTGGTGGCTCAGCAGTAAAGAAAACACCTGCAGGGCAGGGGACACTGGTTCAATCCCTGGGTCAGGAAGATCCCCTGGGGAGGAGAACATGGCAACCCACTCCAGTATTCTTGCCTGGAGAATCTCATGGACAGAGGAGCCTGGCAGGCTACACAATCCATACGGTGGCATAGAGTCGGACACGACTGGAGTGACTGAGCGTGCATGTGCAAATACCATCACAGATTTCAAGCTATTGGCATGATGTCAGTCAGCTCACAAAATTCCTAAAAATTTAACAATCGGCTCTTGGTTGCCAGTACAAATGAGCTCCTACAAATCATTGTCCTTGATGCACACTAAGCTCAGGTTTGACGCTCAAGGACACTGAAGTCACACAGCATAACTTGTAGTTTCCTCAATAAACCAAGCTGCTTCTCCCTTCTGGCGTCATGGTCAGTTGCTCCCTCTGTTCAGAATGTGCTTCCTGAATGCCCCGTGCCCTCTACATACGCAATAAACATACGTGACCATTCATCACAGTTAGCCCAAGGATCACCATTCAGCCCAGGGACCACTTTCAGGAAATGGTCCCTGCGCTCTAGGAAAACTGATCAGTTTGTGCCCCTGTTTCTGAAACGTTCTTTGCTGTGACTCTGCTGTGGTCTCTCTCTACTGGGTTGTAGGCTGCTAGAGATGCTGTCTCTCTCTGATCTCTGAATTCTAAGCACGAAGTACAAAGCCTGGCACTTAACAGACGTTAACTATTATTTGTTGACATATAAATGAATAAATAATATTTGTCCAAAGACTGATGTCTGTTACTGCTGCTGCTGCTGCTAAGTCGCTTCAGTCGTGTCCGACTCTATGCAGCCCCATAGACTGCAGCCCACCAGGCTCCCCCGTCCCTGGGATTCTCCAGGCAAGAACACTGGAGTGGGTTGCCATTTCCTTCTCCAATGCATGAAAGGGAAAAGTGAAAGTGAAGTCGCTCAGTCGGGTCCGACTCTTAGCAACCCCATGGACTGCAGCCCACCAGGCTCCTCCATCCATGGGATTTTCCAGGTAAAAGTACTGGAGTGGGTTGCCATTGCCTTCTCCAGATGTCTGTTACTATCTTACCATATTTTCTTTGGAAAAACAGGGTGATGGCTGACATACATGGTTGCACTCAAGCTGGGCCATAGGGGTGGGCATTCCAGGAACAGGGAACTGCACTTCTTTCTCTTTATTGGGTAGGGGCTTGTTTTAGAAATGTTTTATTACTCTATTCTTTCGAGGTAGCCTGGAAATATTTGGAAAAAGGCTCAAAATATGACCATTAACCTAGGGCTTAAAAAAAATGCTTTTTGAGGAAATATCTCATTTTGAAAAGTGTATCTGGTGCTGATTTTTTTCCCCATTTTGAAAAGCAATTATATGTTAGAACATCNGTTTTATTACTCTATTCTTTCGAGGTAGCCTGGAAATATTTGGAAAAAGGCTCAAAATATGACCATTAACCTAGGGCTTAAAAAAAATGCTTTTTGAGGAAATATCTCATTTTGAAAAGTGTATCTGGTGCTGATTTTTTTCCCCATTTTGAAAAGCAATTATATGTTAGAACATCCCTGGTGCTGGTAGGATGTCCGTGGACTTCACAGAGAGGTGGCGTTTATATCCCTGGAGCAAAAACTGTTTTTTTTTTTTAGTTGGATCATTAAAGGATAATCACCTTTGCTTTGTAATACACAGTTGAATTACCAGTTGTTCAAGAAAAACTCAAAAGATATTATAAGGAGTATTGAAAACAATGATCACATTTATTAAATCATAATATTGGACTGTTCCTCTTACAAGTGTGAGGTAATTTTTTCCTAAAATTGTTGCTATCTACAGAAGGCTCAGGAAGACAGAAGATAATTCAGAGGCAAATAGTTTATACCCTTTCCATCTAATCACAGTCTCTTAAGTTTGTCATTATTTCAAACTCAAATATATCTACGTATACATATGCATGTGAAGTGAAGTGAAGTGAAGTCGCTCAGTCGTGTCTGACTCCGCAACCCCGTGGACTGTAGCCTACCAGGCTCCTCCATCCATGGGATTTTCCAGGCAAGAGTACTGGAGTGGGTTGCCATGCATAGATGTACATATACCTACTTCGTTTTGGGGGGCTCCAAAATCACTGCAGACAGTGATTGCAGCCATGAAAATGCTTGTTTTTTGAAAGAAAAGTTATGACCAACCTTGACAGCATATTAAAAAGCAGAAACATTACTTTGCCAACAAAGGTCCATCTAGTCAAAGCTATGGTTTTTCCAGTAGTCATGTAAAGATGTGAGAGTTGGCCTATAAAGAAAGCTGAGTGCTGAAGAATTGATGCTTCTGAACTGTGGTGTTAGAGAAGACTCTTGAGAGTCCCTTGGACTGCAAGGAGATCCAACCAGTCCATCCTAAAGGAAATCAGTACTGAATATTCATTGGAAAGACTGATGCTGAAGCTGAAACTCCAATACTTTAGTCAACTGTTGTGAAGAACTGACTCATTGGAAAAGATTCTGATGCTGGGAAAGATTGAAGGGGGGAGAAGAAGGGGACGACAGAGGATGAAATGATTGGATGGCATCACCGACTCAATGGACATGAGTTTGAGTAAACTCTGGGAGCTGGTGATGGACAGGGAGGCCTGGAGTGCTGCAGTCCATGGGGTTGCAGAGTTGGTGACAACTGAGCAACTGAACTGAACTGATACCTACTAAACACACACACACACAACCTCTGCCAAACCTATATCTGTTACTAATTCTGTCAGCCCTTATAACACCACTTCTTTTTATTCCTTTCGTCAAGTCTTCAACAGTTGCCTAATCTTTGGCCTTCCAATTTACTTCTCAGCTTTCACCAGTTTCTTTCCTTTCACTAAACCATAGACAATTCTTTCCTAACATCACTCTTATCTGTGTGTGTGTGTGTGTGTGTGTATGTGTGTGTGTGTGTGTGTGTGAACAAAAGAGGTGGGTCAGTTCTGGGGTCAAATCTAGTTCTGTTTTATGAGGCTTTTTTTCACTCTCAGAATATGCTAAACTTCTAATTTAACTCCTAATTCAAGCACACTGTGTTTATGTATAGTAGGGATTCAGTGGCGATATCCTGGCTGTTCACTATTCTACATTTCTTCCTTATTATTTGAATTTTAGCTAGGCGTACGATTGCCCAGCATAGTTTACTATATTTCATTAATTCTTTACTTTCTAAGCCACTACAATCCATGGGGTCGTGAGGAGTTGGACACCACTGAGCTGCTAACACTTTCACTTTCAAGAAAGAAAAGAATACCCAAGATGGGGAGGCCAGTAGGTTACCACTGCGTTAAATTGGGATTCCAAGGTTTTCCATTTTCAAAGAGGGAACTGAGTTGTACTTTATTCAAAAGAAAATTCTGGAAGCCCATTTAGAATTGATTCAGTACTGAAGATCCAATAGTGTTGGCTTTATAAAGCTAACTTCAACAACTCCGAATTGTATTCTATTCAGTTCAGTTCAGTCGCTCAGTCGTGTCCGACTCTTTGTGACCGCATGGACTGCAGCACTCCAGGCTTGCCTGTCCATCACCAACTCCCGGGGCTGGCTCAAACTCACGTCCATTGACTCGGCGATGCCATCCAACCATCTCATCGTCTGTCCTCCTCCCGCCTTCAATCTTTCTCAGCATCAGGGTCTTTTCCAGTGAGTCACTTCTTCGCATCAGGTGGCCAAAGTATTGGAGCTTCAGCTTCAGCATCAGTCCTTCCAATGAATATTCAGGACTGATTTCCTTTAGGATGGACTGGTTGGATCTCCTTGCAGTCCAAGGGACTCTCAAGAGTCTTCTCCAAATTGTACTCAGAACCACCTAAATGTGGCCAGAACATTCCCCTTAATTTCTCACTGCAGCTGCTTTCAGCACAGCGCGCGCCACACCTGAAGGCGGCCGCGCCCGGGCAGGACTGCAGCCCCCGGCGAGGCGCCGCGGGGGCGCCCGCAGCGGAGAGCGGCGCCTGGTGTGCGCGGCCCCCGGGCGGGGCGGGCCTCGGGGTCGGACCTGGAGCCCGGCCGGTCGCCCCAGGGCGCAGGGCGGCGGCGAGGGGGCTGCGGGAGGACCTGAGGGGCGCGGCGGCCGGCCCTGGAGGGGCCTGTCCCGGGCCCAAGCAAGAGCGGCCGCAGGAGGCGGCGGCCGGAAACGAGTTCCGTGAGTCCGGATGCAGGTCTGGAAACTCCCTCGCGGGCGGCGCGGGGCGGGCCTGGGGAACCGGTTGAGCAGCTGCGGGTGCCCCAGGGACCCGAGCCCGTCCTCACCCCTGCGCCCTAGGCGGGCTGGGTTTCCGCTTTGGGATCCACACCCTCCCAAGGGATGGCTCACGTTTCTCAGGACGTTTTATTTCAGGTTAACCCTGCACTGTAGGTGGAAGGAAAGTGTTCCCCTTTCAAATTAAGAAAGAGGATTTTCCAAGAATTCATTCAGCCCTTTTACAAATAAGGAAAGAGTTTTATGTGCTGTTATCTCCTACAGCCTGAGCCTTCACTAATTTATTGTGTGACCTCAAGTAAGTCACCTAATTTTTCTGTACTTTAGTTTTTAAAGCATGGAGGGGTTCCTCTGGTGCCTTGGGAATAAATTTCCAGCATACACTGAGGGATGCTGTTTAAGAGTCTTTAAAGTTAAGCATGACATCGAGTCTCTTAACAGGCACACCATCCATGTCGCCTCGCTGCGATGGCCTCCTTTCCCAAAGACCAGCCTTGGGTGCAGAACATCTGTTTCTTAAGATAGTCTTCAGTCAGTTCATCCATCCATCCATCCAGCTAGCCAGCCATTCTTTCTTGAAATATTTTCGAGAAAGTACTATATAAATGCACATTTTAGATGTAGAGATGCAGAGAGAGCATCACATAAAGGATGCAGAAAGTAATACGTAAATGAACATTCTAGATGTAGAGATGCAGACAGAGCATATTCTGGCCCAAGCTCAATTTCTGGTTGTAGGGGGTTGATAGATAAATAAGTAAGCAAATAAATGAATGAGATATTTTAAGGTAGTGGTAAATGCTATGGAGACTATGGAATAGAGTGATGTGATTGTGACAAGGGAACAGGAGATGTGGTGATCAGGGCAGACATGATATTTGAGCCAAATCTCTGAATGATAGGAAGGAATCAACCATGGGACCTTCCTCAGTGATCAGTGCAAAGAAATAGAGGAAAACAATAGAATGGGAAAGTCTAGAGAGCTCTTCAAGGAAATTAGAGATACCAAGGGAACATTTCATGCAAAGATGGACACAATAAAGGACAGAAATGGTATGGACCTAACAGAAGCAGAAGATACTAAGAAGAGGTGGCAAGAATACACAGAAGAACTGTACAAAAAGATCTTCATGAGCCAGATAATCACAATGGTGTGATCACCAACCTAGAGCCCGACATCCTGGATGTGAAATCAAGTGAGCCTTAGGAAGCATCACTACGAACAAAGCTAGTGGAGGTGATGGAATTCCAGTTGAGCTCTTTCAAATCCTGAAAGATGATGCTATGAAAGTGCTGCACTCAAGATGCCAGAAAATTTGGAAAACTCAGCAGGGGCCACAGGACTGGAAAAGGTCAGTTTTCATCCCAATCCCAAAGAAAGGCAATGCCAAAGAATGCTCAAACTACCACACAACTGCACTCATCTCACACGCTAGTAAAGTAATGCTCAAAATTCTCCAAGCCAGGCTTCAGCAATACGTGAACCGTGAACTTCCAAATTTTCAAGCTGGATTTAGAAAAACCAGAGGAACCAGAGATCAAATTGCCAACATCCACCGGATCATCGAAAAGGCAAGAGAGTGCCAGAAAAACATTTATTTCTGTTTTATTGTTTATGCCAAAGCCTTTGACTGTGTGGACCACAACGAACTCTGGGAAATTCTTAAAGAGACGTGAATACCAGACCACCTGAGCTGCCTCTTGAGAAATCTGTATGCAGGTCAGAAAGCAACAGTTAGAATTAGACATAGAACAACAGACTGCTTCCAAATAGGGAAGGAAATATTTTCAAGAAAGTACTATATAAATGCACATTTTAGATGTAGAGATGCAGAGAGAGCATCACATAAGGATGCAGAAAGTAATACATAAAATACATCAAGGCTGTATATTGTCACCCTGCTTATTTAACTTATATGCAGAGTACATCATGTGAAATGCTGGGCTGGATGAAGCACAAGCTGGAATCAAGATTGCCGGGAGAAATATCAATAACCTGAGATATGCAGATGACATCACCCTTATGACAGAAAGTGAAGAACTAAAGAGCCTCTTGATGAAAGTGATAGAGGAGGGTGAAAAACCTGGCTTAAAACTCAGCATTCAGAAAACGAAGATCATGGCATCTGGTCCCATCACTTCATAGCAAATAGATGGGGAAACAGTGAAAACAGTGGGTGACTTTATTTTGGGGGGCTCCAAAATCACTGCAGATGGTGATTGCAGCCATGAAATTAAAAGACGCTTACTCCTTGGAAGAAAAGTTATGACCAACCTAGACAGTATATTAAAAAGCAGAGACGTTATTTTGTCAACAAAGCTCTGTCTAGTCAAAGCTATGTTGTTTCCGGTAGTCATGTATGGATGTGAGAGTTGGACTATAAAGAAAGCTGAGCACTGAAGAATTGATGCTTTTGAACTGGGATGTTGGAGAAGACTCTTGAGAGTCCCTTGGACTTCAAGGAGATCCAACCAGTCCATCCTAAAGGAAAGGAGTCCTGAATATTCATTGGAGGACTGATGGCTGAAGCTGAAGCTCCAATACTTTGGCCACCTGATGCGAAGAACTAACTCATTGGAAAAGACCCTGATGCTGGGAAAGATTGAAGGTGGGATCCGGAGAAGGGGACAACAGGGGATGAGATGGTTGGATGGCATCACCAACTCAATGGACATGAGTTTGAGTAAACTCTGGGAGTTGGTGATGGACAGGAAGGCCTGACATGCTGCAGTCCATGTTGACACAACAGAGCAACTGAACTGAACTGAACTGAACCATGGGAAGTTTGGGGGGGAAAGCATTAAAATTAAGAGGAATAGCAAATGCAAGGCAGGAATGAAACTGATCTATTGTTGAAAAAGGAGGAAGCGGACTTCCTTGTTGGCCAATGGTTAAGACTCCACCTAACAATGTGGGAGACTCTGAGTTCGATCCCTGGTTGGGGAGCTAAGATTCGACATGTTGGTGTTCTGCAACTAGTACTGAGATTTTGTGACCTGCAAGGGAAGGTCCTGCGTGCAGCAGCTAAGACCGGGTGCAGTTAAATAAATATTTTAAGAAAAAGAAAGAGGAGTAAGACCAGACTATTTGAATATTAGGTATTGAAGGGGAGAGCGGATGATATTGGTGTGGTACACAGAACCAGTTCAGGCAAGGCCTTGATGCCCTGAGAGAGGAACTTGAATTTGGTATTGTTGGTGTTTTAAAATTTTAGCCATTCTAACAGGTACGTATTGGTGTCTCCTTATGGTTTTAAGTTATGTTTCCCTAATAGATAATGATGCTGAACATCTTCTCATGTGCTTATTGCCATCTATATATCCTCTTTGGTTCCTCTTTGTTCCATTGAAGTCTTTTTCCTATTTTTAAATTGGATTTTGTTTTCTTACTGTTGAGTCATTTGTCAGATGTGTGATATGCATATATGTTCCCCAATCTATAGGTTGTCTTTTTTATTCTCTTAACGTATTTTTCACAGAGCAAAGTTTGAAATTTTTCTAAGGTCCAATTTACTATTGTTTTCATCTACGGTCATGCAGTTGGAGTCATGTGTAAGGCGGAACTCTTTGCCTAATCCCAGTTTATGAAGCTTTTCTCCTGTGTTTTCTTCTAAAAGTTTTATGATTTAAAAAAAAAAAAAAAAATTTATTTCTTTGGCTTCACCAGCTTTTAGTTACAACTAAGCAAGCAGGATCTTCAATCTTTACTGTGGCATGTGGGATCTAGTTCCCTGACCAGGGAGGGTCCCCTGCCTTGGGAACAGGAAGTCTTAACCACTGGACTGCCAGGGAAGTCCCTTTTCAGCTCTTTATATTCCGAAATAACAACAAACAACAACAAAGAAGCAAACAAACAAAAAACAACTCAGTAAATCCTGGAGTCTTCTCTAAACTATTTAATAAAACCTGCCATCTGAATATGTATTATGTATGTGACCCGTACATACAGGACCTACATGCTTCCCTTGTGGCTCAGGCAGTAAAGTGTCTGCATACAATGCGGGAGACCGGGTTCTGGGTCAGGAAGATCCCCTGGAGAAGGAAATGGCACCCCACTCCAGTACTCTTGCCTGGAAAATCCCATAGATGGAGGAGCCTGGTGGGCTACAGTCCATGGGGTCGCAAAGAGTCGGACACGACTGAGCCACTTCACTTCGTGTGACCTGTAATGTTCGTAGTGTATAGTAATATTAATGTTTCTAGTAAAAGTGAAAATCTTCTTTTATCTCCTTTCATGTAAATGAAAATAAAACATGTTTATCACTTTCAACCTTCATTCATGATTATTTATATGATGTGCTGTGTTTCATGGTTTTGTTTCTGCAGGTCTGGCATCCCACAGGGTTCTGCTGACAACAATTTTATCTCTGTAAGCTTGTATAGAGTATTTGGGATCCTCCCTGCCTAATCTTGTACAAACATTTTATAAACAACGCCCCTTGAGAAGTCAGTGGCCACCCTCCAACCTCCTAGAGCTATATTCTGCATTGCTGACTTCAGGGTGGTCCTTGAGAATAATGTTTTGTTTGGGATGGGAAGATGTTTACGGCTGTGAAAACACTTTCAGTGTGAGGAGTACTTGGAATCTTGATAATGCAGCTTTATAAAATATTGAAGCAAAGTTCCCACACCCAAAATAGCAGACTGTGAAAGGCTCAAGGCTGTTGTTTCGGGTTTTTAGTCCCAAGGTTTGCCACATGAGGTTTGCTTTCTCTTCAGCCCTCTTCAATTCCCGCCGTCATGCTTGCTTGCTTGCTTGCTTTCAGAGCTGCCAAATGAGAGAAGCTTCCAGAATGCTGCTAAAAGCAATGATTTGTATCTTATGGAGAAGCTGTTTGAAAAGAAGGTTAATATTAATGCTGTGAACAATGTGAGTAGAAATCACAGATGTGACGAGTGATAGCAGTGTGGGTTTACACAGTGCAACTAAAATAAAAATAAAAACGATTCTGCTAAATGAGATGAGGGGGAGCTCTTTAGTTGGCAGTTCCAGAATGTTTAAGCTAATAGTGGAATCAAGCTGTAGAAGAGGCTCTGGGTGTTTTAATTGTTCTGATCTGAGGGGACATGCCCAGGGTCTTTGTGTGCAGCTGTGCTAAGTCTCTGGGTGGGCAGTGTAGCCGGGTATCAAGGTTATGAGCCTGCACTTGGTCCTGGATCATAGCCTGTGGATCACTTTGGCCTCACACATTCTGGAAAGGAAGAACGTCTTTTGGCTACACAGTTCATCACGGTTTTCTCATCAGTAATGTGCTTTGTGGTTGGAGCCTTCCAAATTTAAAATCCAAAGGGAAGTACGGGTTTGCTTTTTACTGCTTGTGGAATATATACATCTGCCTGTTGAGCAATGAGGCCTCTCCTGAGACCCGGCTCTCACTTGTTCTTCAGTGCCTGGGTTTAGGGGAGAAGTCCCACTGCCAGCAAAATGGATTGCTTACTGCTTGGTTTTGCGGAGATTTCCTGACAGCCCCACAAGGCAGGGTTCATCGGAGTGAGCAGACTGGGGGCTGTCTCTGTTGTTTAGGACGATTTGTGGAGTGGTTCAAGGTGGGGCTGGCAGAGGTGGGTTGGATGCTAAATGAAGCGTAAACTTTAAGAAACCTGCTTGTACAGACTCCTCCCAAGGAACGTGGAGGGCTCTGGCAGTGTGTTCCATGGTTATATGGCTTTGTAAAATCTGAAAAAAGGAGAAAATTAAACTGCCATCAGTTAAGCTTTCTGACTCTGGCTTTAAAGAGGGCTCCTGAAAAGTGTAAACTTCACCTTCCGCAAAACCTGGCTCTGTTCCAGGCAGTGAGCCATAGAAACTGAGGTGTGCAGTAGAAGGATGTTTAGCGGTGGTGCATGTGTGTATGTGAGGGGATTTATGTGTCTGTGTATATTGTGTGCATGTCTGATATGTTATGTGTGAATATCCTGTTCATTATACATAGACATCCTAGAAAGAGTAGAAAAATGGCCAAATTTGCAGCAGAACAATTTTAGGAACAAAACAGAGGAAAGGAAACAAGAAAGGAAGGGAGCAAAAGAAATAAGGATCTTTGAAGGTAATACCTAGATTAACTGTTGAATAAGTAAAGCAATAATCATTTTTCTAAAAGGCAGGAAATAGATCCTCCAATGTACCTTTGACTGTACCTTTCAATAACCCTTTGAAAATTTTTCCACATAACTTTCTAATATTTTAAACCATACTTTTATATAAAAGTACTTAATACACTAACAGCCAGTGTAGCAAGTTATTGTAAACTCCTGGTAAATTGTATTATAGTTTCTAGTGACATCTTTTTTAGTCCTGTTTACAGCAGATTGCTGACATGGTTGCTTGTAGAGTTCTTTAAAATCGGTGATGACAAAGATAAAAAAAAATGGAAGTGGTTTTACTGACTTATCTTGGATGCTATTTTGGTTTGTATCCTTATTCACAAATAAAGTTAAAGGGGAGTTTCTAAGCCCAAATTGGACATCCTAGAATATAGCTCTAGACTGCAAATAGCAAGGGTAACTCATGTTTCGTCAAACTTGGTTTATCACCGATTTAGCTACTAAGGAAATCAGATGTTTAAACAGTTATCATATTTTTGCAATAATTTATTAATGAGAAGCAAAGGATAGTAAATTCTTTGGAAGCAAAATCAATGTCCAGAATGTGGGAAATATGACATGTGTTTTACTTACAAGCAAAACATGCTTTGTCTGAAGCACATCAGACTCTCTCCAGACATCCTGGGAGCACCAAGTTGGCTTTTCTTTGAAGCAAAAGATAGTCATGCTTTTTTTTTCCTGTGTGTGTCTTTCCTTCTTTCCTTCCTTCTCTCCCTCCCTTCTTTCTTTTTGTTTCTTTCTTTCTCTTTCTTGATTTGTTTGATTCAATGCAATTTATAGTCCAAACAACTACAGGGGAAAGAGCCACATATGGACTGAACTTCTAGGAAAATTTTTTGTTATGCATTATCAGCATATTCTACCATTTTTAATGATTGCATACAGGAAAAATACAGCTTTTACACTCTAGTTGAAATCTATTATATTGTTACAATCAGTCATAGGTTATGCAGTGGATTTCAGCTTGATGTATACACTCCAGTTGGTTGCTAAAATCTCTGATGTTATCTAATAGTAGAGAAATGTAAGATTATGCTGGATACAGTTCTTACTGCTTTTAAAGACAAGGCAAAGAGTAGATAATCAAAACACAAACAACTGGTAAAAAAAAAAAATTATGGCTATTTTAAGAACCAGGAATCTTAAGAAGGCAAAAGAGCAATCAGATGACTGAAGACACAAATTATGTTTCCTCAGATGAACCTCACAGCCTTGCATTTTGCCCTGGGGACAAATCGTTTATCTGCTGTGGATTTCTTGCTTAATCACAAGGTCAGGGTGGATATTGCTGATACAGTAAGCCCATCATTTGGTAGAATGGATTCAGTTCAGTTCAGATCAGTCGCTCAGTCATGTCCGACTCTGCAACTCCATGGACTGTAGCACACCAGGCCTCCCAGAGTTTACTCAAACCCAAGTCCGTTGAGTTGATGATGCCATCCAACCATCTCATCCCCTGATGTCCCCTTCTCCTCCTGCCTTCAGTCTTTCCCAGCATCAGGGTCTTTTCAAATGAGTCAGCTCTTTGCATCGGGTGGCCAAAGTATTGGAGTTTCAGCTTCAGGATCAGTCCTTCCAATGAACATTCAGGGCTGAACTCCTTTAGGGTGGACTGGTTGGATCTCCTTGCAGTCAAAGGGACTCTCAAGAGTCTTCTCCAACACCACAGTTCAAAAGCACCAATTCTTCGGCGCTCAGATTAGAGCATACCTGTTGTAAGGGGGAAATCTGGTCGCTTGGGTTATCTTTTCTCCACACACATGCAAACTGTTTCCATTGACAGTATTCATTCTGGAAAGATCTCTTTAAAGAATATGCATGTCATGTGCTCTTTGGTGACAAAACTGTTTCTTCATTACCAGTAGGACTTAGGCTTCTGCTCATGTCCCATGTTGACCTTATGTCCAGTAGCATGCATTTGTAAGGATAAAAGGGCTGCCCAGAGGATCGGTTGCATAACCCAGAGGTGAGGACTCTGGTTCAATGTAGGCAGCACCTCCAAGTCTGGGGAAGAGGCCGACAAGGTAAATGGAATTTCTTACTCAAGATGTGGACAAAAGCTCCCAGGTGGAGGGCAGGTGGTGCTCAGAGGATAATACAAACATCTACTCTCAAAGCTGCTTTCAGTTCAGTTCAGTCACTCAGTTGTGTCTGATTCTTTGTGACCCCGTGTACTACAGCATGCCAGGTCTCCCTGTCCATTATCAACCCTGGAGCTTGCTCAAACTCATGTCCATCGAATTGGTGATGCCATCCAACCATCTCATCCTCTGTCATCCCCTTTTCCTCCTGCCTTCAATCTTTCCCAACATGAGGATCTTTTCCAGTGAGTCAGTTCTTCACATCAGGTGGCCAAAGTATTGGAGCTTCAGCCTCAACATCAGTCCTTCCAATGAATATTCAGGACTGATTTCTTTTAGGATTGACTGGTTGGATCTCCTTGTAGTCCAAGGGACTCTCAAGAGTCTTCTCCAACACTACAGTTCAAAAGCATCAATTCTTCGGCATTCAGCTTTTTTTATAGTCCAACTCTCACATCAGTACATGACTACTGGAAAAACCATAGCCTTGACTAGACGGACCTTAGTCGGCAAAGTAATGTCTCTGCTTTTAATATGAAGTCTAGGTTGGTCATAACTTTTCTTCCAAGGAGAAAGTGTCTTTTAATTTCATGGCTGCAATCACCATCTGCAGTGATTTTGGAGCCCCCCAAAATAAAGTCAGCCACTGTTTCCAGTGTTTCCCCATCTATTTGTCACAAAGTGATGGGACTGGATGCCATGATCTTAGTTTTCGAAATGTTGAGCTTTAAGCTAACTTTTTCACTCTCCTCTTTCACTTTCATAAAGAGGCTCTTTAGTTCTTCCTTGCTTTCTGCAATAAGGGTGGTGTCATCTGCATATCTGAGGTTATTGATATTTCTCCCAGCAATCTCAATTCCAGCTTGTGCTTAAACTACCACACAGTTGCACTCATCTCACACGCTAGTAAAGTAATGCTCAAAATTCTTCAAGCCAGGCTTCAACAGTACGTGACATGAACTTCTAGATGTTCAAGCTGGATTTAGAAAAGGCAGAGGAACCAGAAGTCAAATCCCAGCATCCACTGGATCATCGAAAAAGCAAGAAAGTTCCAGAAAAATATTTCTATTTCTCCTTTATTGACTATGCCAAAGCCTTTGACTGTGTGGATCACCACAAACTGTAGAAAATACTCAAAGAGATGGGAATACCAGACCACCTGACCTGTCTCTTGAGAAATCTGTATGCAGGTCAGGAAGCAACAGTTAGAACTGGACATAGAACAACAGACTGGTTCCAAGTAGGAAAAGGAGTCCATCAAGGCTGTGTATTGTCACCCTGCTTATTTCCCAGCATACATCTCAGTAATCTGGGGCATGTTCTTTTTTTTTTTTTTTTTTGCTTCTCCATACCTGAACTTTACTGAGAATAAGAGAAGACATTAATGCGGTTTCAGTGGCAGCCCAAATTACTGCTAAAGGCGTATGCACTTCAAAATGGAAGGCCCCCACAGAACCTTGTTTATTGATTATATGTTTATCAAACTGTCCTCTAGGTTTACATATACAGTTGATCACAAGAGGCACATAAGATGTTCTGAGAAGGCTTACTTTTTGGAAGGCACATTTACAGACGTTATAGGTGATTTTTTTAACATGCAGTACCATGTTTATTGGACTACATACTTAACCATTTAATGTACAATTGTACTACTGTTTTTATTAGGGTCTGATGTAAGAAGTATACCATAGGCTGGGTGGTTTCCACACAAACATTTATTTCTCACAGACCTGGAAACTGCAGAGTCCCAGATCAAGATGGTAGCACTTCCAGTGTCTCGTGAGAGCCACTTCTGGTTTTATTCACTCTCAGTGGAGAACAGTCAAGCTCTGTGGCTGTTTCAGTTCAGATCAGTTGCTTAGTCGTATCCAACTCTTTGCGACCCCATGAATCGCAGCACGCCAGGCCTCCCTGTTCATCACCATCTCCCGGAGTTCACTCAGACTCACGTCCATCGAGTCCGTGATGCCATCCAGCCATCTCATCCTCGGTCGTCCCCTTCTCCTCCTGCCCCCAATCCTTCCCAGCATCAGAGTCTTTTCCAATGAGTCAACTCTTCGCATGAGGTGGCCAAAGTACTGGAGTTTCAGCTTCATCATCATTCCTTCCAAAGAAATCCCAGGGTTGATCTCCTTCAGAATGGACTGGTTGGATCTCCTTGCAGTCCAAGGGACTCTCAAGAGTCTTGTTTATAAGGGCACTAATCCCGTTCATCAGGGTTCCACTCTCCTGACCTAATTAGCTCCCAAAGGCATGATTTTCAAATCCATCACATTGGGGATTAGACTTAAACATATGAGTTATTGAGGGACACAAACATTCCGTCCAGAGCAGGAGCCTATATTTTTTAAAAATGAAAATGTATCAATGACAGAGTTTTTGAGTGTTGAGTACCTGTCTCATTTCCCGTATAAACCCTGTGGGTTTTCTTGTTTTTATTCTTGTTTGCCTTCATTTTAAAAGAGATTTATTTAAGAATTTTTNTTTTTAAAAATGAAAATGTATCAATGACAGAGTTTTTGAGTGTTGAGTACCTGTCTCATTTCCCGTATAAACCCTGTGGGTTTTCTTGTTTTTATTGTTGTCTGCCTTCATTTTAAAAGAGATTTATTTAAGAATTTTTTTTCAGCTTTGTTGAGGTATAGTTGAAAAATGAAACTGTGATACATTTAAAATGTACATAGTGATGATTCAGTGTGTGTGTACATTGTGAAAAGATTCCTCCCATCTAGTTAATTAACACACTCATCATCTCATTTCTTTTTTTGGTGAGAACATGTAAATTCTATGTACTTAGCAAATTTCACTTGTATAAAAGACTTATCAACTAGAGTCACCACATTATAAGATCCTTAGACCTTATTCATAGATTTTTTGACAGGGGTAAAAGGAAATAGAAAAGCAGACACATGGACTTACAGATAAGGATCCTGAGACTTAGGGTTAGCTAAGCTGAGCAAGACGGCAGCCTTTGGAAGTGGTAGAGACCGAGTTTGAGGTCAGTTTGTTTGAGTCTGCAGATCACGCTCGTAATGTCTGCTCTGTAGATTTCTTTAACTTGGGGCCTGGCGCTCAGGTCTCAATTTGCCCCAAGTCACAGCCCTTCATTCCCTCCTCCTGAGATAACCAGGGCTAACTGCTCGCTAGTTCCTTTCACCCTTGTCTGCCTGCTCATCTGGTGCACAAGTCTGAGCGTCCCAGCATCACTGCGGGTCAGTAGGTCTTGAGCAGAATCTCAGCCTCTCTTAGGCACATGTATGTGTACACACACACTTACATGGTTTTATATAGAGAGTGTATTTTAAATAATTTATACATAAGTAGATTCTTTTTATAACTTCAGTCTTCTCTGGGTTTCCTTTTTTGGCGTAGCTTCCTCTTCTCCAGTAACTGCATTTAGTAATGTAGGATCTGTGTGTTTATTTCTGTACTTTTCCTCTTGCTCATATAATCATATCCACATGGCTATCCTTCCACCTACTTACCCACTTACAGTAGATATAGATACAGACATAAACACATAGGAGTGTTTTTGGTCATTGCTTGTTTTATATAAAATGGGATTGTATTATATTTTCTCTGCATCTTATTTCCCACATTTACTAGCCACCTAGTGGAAATCTCTCCAATTGTCATCAGTTCAGTTCAGTCGCTCAGTCGTGTCCAACTTTATTGGCCCTAATTAATTACTTTTTATGCCTACATGATGTGGTGTGACTGTTCCCTGATTTGTTCAGTGTTCCCATATTGATGGACATTTACTTACCTTGCTGTCAGTTTTAAGGGTTGCAATTAATAACCTTGTTTATGTAACATTAGATCCAGAAATTTATTTTCACAGGATAGAGACCCAGGAGTGGGATTGCTGGTTGTAGTTAAAATTTTAATAGATATTGCCAGACTGTTTAAACTGAAATGGTTTCATTTCCACTAATATCTTAATAGAGTACCTTTTTGGGCCTTGTTGATTTGCAAGGATACTTCATATATTACAGAAAGTAACTATCCACATTAAGCTACATTTTAAAAATCTATCATTTGTTTACTGACTTTGTTTATCAACTTGCTCCTTTTATAACTTTTGAATCAAAACACTATACATTATAATCTAAATTTTCTTCTAGTATGTTTATTGTTTGTGTGCTTTTTTTGTATGTATGATATGATACAGGATTTAATTTTGTTTTTTTCCAGATGATGAATCACTTGTACCTGTATTACTTTTAAATGTGTTCATTTTCCCCATAGAATTGAAATATCACTTTTGCTGAACACTGAACTCTCTCATTTCTTGATCTTCGGCAGTTAGGTATTCACCTGGCTTTTGTTGGTTGAGATAGTGTGGTGGCTCACTCAAGAGATGGGTTCCTTTCTTCTCTTTTCTTCAGGAAGCATGGCTTGACAGTACGTCACCTTGCAGCCTGGTCTGGAAGTCTCGAGAGTGTGCTCATGCTGATTAGAGCTGGAGCTGAATGGAGAGCCAAGAGGCAGGTAGGTATGTGGATCACACCGGGACATAAGCCCTCTCTCACAGTGCAGGAGGGGAAGGTTGCAGAGTAATTACCTCCCCTCCCCTGGCTCTCTTTAGGATGGCATGAATGCCCTCCACTCTGCCGCTCAGAGCAATAGCGTGCGCGTCGTGGCCCACCTCATTCAAGATCTGCACCTGCAAGACCTGGACCAGCCTGATGCGGTGTGTGAGCTGTGGTCTCAAATCAACCCCACTAAACTGCACTGTCTTCCTGTCGCTGCTGGAACTACCAGAGCAGCCGGCACAGGGGGACCGGCCCTGCAGCTGACTCCTCCCGCACTCTGGCAGACCACAGAGCAGAAGGCAGCTATCGGCGCTGGCGGTGGCCGTGGCCCCTGCATGTGGGCAAGGCAGGAAGCAATGGAGAAGCAGTCTCTACTCCCTCATCGTGGCCACGGGGTGGACAGGATCCACCCTGAGTGGGTGTCCGCGTCTTACTCTGTGATGCCTGGCCTTTGGGAATGTACTTGACCCAAGGCGGTGCTGCGATGAGCCACGGAGTATACGGCACTTGCACCACTGGTCTCTATTTCTTTCTTTCCATAAGAAGCATGGTAACAATAATAACAGCTACAGCGGCTCTCGTGGTAAAGAACCTGCCTACAGGGCAGGAGACCCACGAGATGCGGGGGTTTGATCCCTGGGCCGGGAAGCTCCCCTAGAGAGGGCATGGCAGCCCACTCCAGTATTCTTGCGGGAGAATCCCATGCACAGAGGAGCCTGGTGGGCTGCATACAGTCCGCGGGGTCGCAGAGTTGGGCATGACTGAAGCAACTACGCACCACTTATTCAATGTTTGTCGGTGTGCTTGGCCCAGAGGAAAGCTGAGTCCACACATTATTTCAGTGAGAGCTCTAGAGCTTGGCACATATGGATGCTTAACAAATCATTGCTGAGTGACTTAGCTGTTAATGCCCATAGTAATCCTATAATGAAGAAATATTTTTATTTATATTTGAGGAAGTCGAGGCTCAGAGGCACTGAGTCCCTGGTCTGAGGTCCCCAACTGGAAGGTGACAGCGCCAGGTTTGGATTCAGATCTGGGGACTCCAGTCACCATGCTGTACTGTCCCCCTTCTCGGAGGACGTGGGCATTGCCCATGCGCTAGGGGGTAGCCCTTTCTAGGCTTTCTTCACAAGGCAGTATCCTCTGTGGGATTGGCATTTGGATTTCAAATGGGACCTCCTCTTCACTGTGCCTGTTGAACTTCATTCTCCATTGAAGACTCTCTAGAAGTTAATCAGTAATGTTCATTTTATTTCATCTCTTTTAGGAAACTTTCACATTTTTTTTACCTCAATCTTAAATAATAACAAAAAAACTTTTGACAAATGAAGTCTATAAATTTCTTTCACTTCTTCTAAGTACGACTGAGCAACTATACATTTTATAGCTTGGAGGCAGACAGACTTGGGCTGAGGTCTGGGCATGTATTAAATATGTGGGTTTAGCAAGTCCTCCAACTGCTGAAGTCCTCAGTGTTTGCCTCTGTGCATTGGGAAGAATAAAACCTATTTCATGGTAGCACCAAGGCATGATTTTGAGGGGTGTCTTGACCTCCACATCTCTTTTTATCAGCAATATCTCCGTTCTTTGATGTAAATGATTTTCATACTTCCTCAATCTTATGTACAGATACCTCTGCCTGTGAGCAAAATGGCAAGCCATTCTCCCACCCCTTTGCAATCAGACACCAACCCTAAGCCATTCCCGTGTAGCAACATCAAAGCAGCCATTGCCGGGATGCTTAAATGAGCTCATGACGCCAGAGCACTCAGCAAAGAGCCCGGCACAAGGTCAGTGCTCACTGAATGGCAGCTGCTGTAACAGTTATTATAGGGTGAAATGCTGTCTGGTTTCCTCAGGCTGACAACCATCATCAAACAGCATTTAATGTCAGAATGAAGAAGTCAGACACTCCAGTTTGACCCATGCTAACTAGGAGTGTGGCCGACGACCGAACCCCATTCCGTTCGAGTCAGCAGACGTGCGTCCATAGCCTGCTCTGATGAGACACTGGACTGTCTTCCTTTTCACTGGGCTCTGGATGCTTTCATGGGAGACAGCTGTGTGCGGGGAGGGTCAGACAGGCTGAGGGGGCTCAATGCCCAAAGCAGGTTTACGGGGCACCTTCCCCACGTCTGCAGCTTCTGCTGGCCTTCCTGTCTGTTATCTCTTCGGCTCTGAGTTTTCCCTGTCCCACTCCTCTCCCTCCAACTCTGACCATTTCTTGGGGCAAAGACTGAGGAACCCTGACTATGCAGAGCCAGGTGTTCAGCTGAGAGATCCTAAAACAGCTGCAATGAGAACCATATGCAGAATGAGCAAATCATGAGTCCCCTGGGTCATCTAGGGAGAGGAGTCTCTGAGTCCCATTCCTAAAGAAACCTGGACTCATCCATGGGAGAGACAGTCTGTCCTTTTCCTGAGATCTGTGAGCGGGGTCAAGGATTAGCCAAAGCCAGTGGGAACCGGGATCCAGAGCCCATGGTCCGCTAATTCATTGTTGGTCCCACATGTGTATTCGCTTAAAGGTATTGTGGAGCTCATGGAATGCACTGAATGGAAAAGACCGCTCCACCTTCACAGCTGCCTTTCTTGCCCTGGTTCTTATCCACAGAAAGCGACTGAGAGCCTGTACACCTGCCCAGAGTTATTAATCCTTCTCATTAGCCTTGGAGGGAACTCCAAAAGCTCACAAGGAAAGCTGAACAGGGAGGAGGTTTTTATTAATCAAATTGATTTAAGTAGGCCCAGAAGGGATTGGGTAGGACGGCAGAGATTGGGGGCATTGGGAAATATTTTGAGGTTTCTCCCAACTCTGTAGCTCTAAAAAAATATGTGGCCCATCCAGAGGAGAGAGATTAGAGCAGCCAGGAGACATTAAGGGTTAAGTACTCTAGATATTTTGACTCTGTGTGTTAACTTCCACCTAGTGATTAAAAATAAGTACTCAAACCAAAAAGTTTGGAGAGGGAGGGACACTAAAGGGAACGGCCTCAGAGGCCACTCATGTATCTTTGAATATTTACAAAGTCTGGTGGTACAACATTTAGGTTGGTTTCAGCTGTGTAAATAGAGGAACTTTCATTGGTTTAAAGGAATCTTTACAGGAAATCTCTAGAGGTCCAAATGCAAAAAAATTCATCCTTGTTCAGAAGGCTGGAAATAATGAGCATGAGGGTCTGAGAAGACAGTTTCTTTTGTGGACCTGTGGTCCACACCTCACAGCCTTAGATTTTATCAAGCCTGTGGCCTCTTGTCTGGGGAGAACTGACCCAGCGGCTCTCGTTCACAGCAGTTCCATGACTTCAGAAGCAAAGCACTGCTCTTCCAGCACTTTTTGCTGAGTGTTCTTTTTTCTCTCTCAATATCCAGTTATATAGGGACCCACCGCTTTCCCCTTTTGCTGAATTCAGCTGCGAATTCCTCATAGCAGGGTGAAGGGAAATTGCATGAGGAAGATACGCCCAGGAGGCCCCGGGGCTCCTGCTGCTGGTCTCCGCCGGCCTCCTCTCCTGGGAGGCCCTCCAGGCCACCCTCTCTGGGGTCCGTGTGGGAAGGGATGGTCAGGTTGGACTTTGGGTGCCCAATTAATGGCTGTCAGTGAAACTTTTACTCAACTTGGTAGCTTGTCAAATAACCCTGCTGCTGCTAAGTCGCTTCAGTCGTGTCTGACCCTGTGCCACCCCATAGACGGCAGCCCACCAGGCCCCCGCGCCATTTTTTTGTTTTTGTATTTGGCCTGCGCAGTTTGAGGGATTTTAGTTGCCCTTCCAGGAAATGAGCCAGCAGGGAGTGAAAGCTAGAGCCCAAACCACTGGACCCCCTGGGAATATCCCAGGCTCCAATTTTAAACAGGACACGGCTATGATTTTTTCTCAAACAGCAGAATATTCCAGAGTGTACATCTTGGACGTGCACGCTACAGACAAAACACCTGTGCGCCCACCACGCAGATGCTGCTAAGTCGCTTCAGTCGTGTCTGACCCTGTGCCACCCCATAGACGAGCCCACCAGGCTCCCGCGCCATTTTTTTGTTTTTGTATTTGGCCTGCGCAGTTTGAGGGATCTTAGTTGCCCTTCCAGGAAATGAGCCAGGAGGGAGTGAAAGCTAGAGCCCAAACCACTGGACCCCCTGGGAATATCCAAAGGTCCAATTTTAAACAGGACACGGCTATGATTTTTTCTCAAACGGCAGAATATTCCAGAGTGTACATCTTGGACGTGCACGCTACAGACAAAACACCTGTGCGCCCACCACGCAGTTCAAAAAAAGGAAATTGTCAAACTTTGAAAACCCTCAGTCCACCGAAGGGAGGAACCACGGTCACGAATTTGGTGCCAACCACTTGCTTTTTTTTTTTCTTTTTCAATTTAACAGCAAAGTCTGTGAGAGAAATCAAACTCGGACATACACATACACAAAACATCTGAAACCCGGGTCTCCGCTCGGTGCGGCGAGCCGATGCCAGCCAGCCCGCCCGCCGCTTCGCCCCCTAGTGCTGACACAGGGGCGCTGCGGGAAGACAGCTTTCCCGAGCGGAAGCCCGCCCACTTGCCTTATTTGCATACCCGCCGCGGACTGCACACCGTACACGTTTAAAATTATAAAACTTCAAGTTTTTCTTTTACCTATGTGTTCTGAAGTTAGACCCTTGTTTACAGAGTAATCTAGACATTTTTGTTCAGGCACTGGCTGTCGGTGTTAGGTAGTCACTCTCACTGTGTAGGAGTTCCTGTTACCCGAGCTGTGAATTACAAGGGGGTTAATTATACTCTGGTTTCTCTTCAGATCGTATAAATCTTTCGCCTTTTACTAAAGATTTCCGTGGAGAGGAACAACTCTGAGTCTTTAACTAATTTTTTGAGGCCTTGTTTCGGCAAGGCTACTTTTACTGGTTAATAAAAGACTTGTAATGTTTGAATACAATGGTAGTTGAGATCCACGTTTAGATCTCTGGGTGGGAAAGATTATCTGGAAAAAGAACTAACAACCCACTCCAGTGTTTTCGTCTGGAAAATTCCATGGGAAAACTCTCGTAGGCTACAGTTTACGGATTGCAAAGATTCAGAGGTGATTGAACCACTCATGGAAGTAGGTTTTTGTTAATTTTTTCGTTGGTTTTGGGAGGTTATGGTATAACCCTCAGTGATTAAAGTAGAAATGTATGTGTGTTATCTTTATTCAGTTTTGTCGATGAGTAAGTTTTTCCCATTAGGTAACCAAATTATTAGAATTTCAGTTTCAATCTTCCGATGAAAATTTAGGACTGATTTTCTTACTAAGAGACTATCAAGAGCCTTTCCCAACACATTAGTTGAAAAACATCAATTTTCAGTGCTTAGCTTTCTTATATAGTTCAATTCTCACATCTATACATGATTATTGGGAAAAGCATATGTTTGACTAGATGGACCTTTGTTGGCAAGGTTAGTGTCTCTGCTTTGTAATATGTTGTCTAGGTTGGTCATATCTTTTCTTCCAAGGAGCGAGCGTCTTTTAATTTCATGGCTGCAATCACCATCTGGAGTGATTTTGGAGCCCCCGTCCCCAAATTCTTGGGCTGCTTCTGCATATATTTGCTCTGAAGTGATGGGACCAGATGCCATGATCTTAATTTTCTGAATGTTGTTTTAAGCCAACTTTTAGACTCTCCTCTTTCACTTTNAATTTCATGGCTGCAATCACCATCTGGAGTGATTTTGGAGCCCCCGTCCCCAAATTCTTGGGCTGCTTCTGCATATATTTGCTCTGAAGTGATGGGACCAGATGCCATGATCTTAATTTTCTGAATGTTGTTTTAAGCCAACTTTTAGACTCTCCTCTTTCACTTTCATCAAGAGGCTCTTTAATTCTTCACTTTCTGCCATAAGTATGGTGTAATATGCATATGTGAGGTTATTGATATTTATCCCGGCAAACTTGATTCCAACTTGTGCTTCATCCAGTCCAGCATTTCTCATGATATACTCTGCATATAAGTTAAATGAGCAGGGTGATAACATATAGCATTGACCTACTCCTTTCCCGATTTGGAACCAGTCTGTTGCTCCATGTCTAACTGGTGCTTCTTGACCTGCATACAGATTTCTCAGGAGGCAGGTAAGGTGGGCTGGTATTCGCATCTTTTTCAGAATTTTTCCACAGTTTGTTGTGATCCACACAGTCAAAGGCTTTGGCGTAGTCAATAAGGCAGAAGTAGATGGTTTTCTGGAACTCTCTTGCTTTTTTGATGATCCAATGGATGTTGGCAATTTGATTCCTCTGCCTTTTCTAAATCCATCTTTTCTAACCATAAGTGATTAAAGTGAAAGTGTATGTTTGTTTTCCTTATTTCAATACTAGACCACCTGACCAGCCTCTTCAGAAACCTATATGCAGGTCAGGAAACAACAGTTAGAACTGGACATGGAACAACAGACTGGTTCCAAATAGGAAAAGGAGAGAGAAGGGGATGACAGAGGATGAGATGGCTGGATGGCATCACCAACTCGATGGATGTGAGTTTGAGTGAACTCCGGGAGGTTGTGATGGACAGGGAGGCCTGGTGTGCTGTAATTCATGGGGTTGCAAAGAGTCGGACATGACTGAATGACTGAACTGAACTGAAACTTAAAAATGAAAAATAATTTTAATGAATAACTGCAACTCCTCAGACTTATTCATGTGCAAACAATTTAAATGCATTTAATTAAGACATATTAGGTTAAGTACACATTTAGCTAATACAGGGGAAAAAAAGGAACAGAAATTCTGAACCCTTCTTATTTTTGCTAATTAAGAAAGGGATTTAGGATACTGAGTTGTGGTTGTCTGGGGTCTGAAGCCTCAGGCACTGACACCAGGCTCCACAGTTCTCCAGGCGGGAAAATCTCCCTGCCTTACACGGAGGACAGGCTCACTTGAACATAATTTAAAAGGGTTGGGTGGTTAAAAAATGAAAGTAGACACAATAAACTATATTTTAAAAAACTCACGTTTTTAAACTTATTTTGCTTATAATATGTACTAGCGATGGGAGAAGGCAATGGCACCCCACTCCAATACTGTTGCCTGGAAAGTCCCATGGACAGAGGAGCCTGGTGGGCTGCAGTCCATGGCGTCGTGAAGAGTCAGACACAGCTGAGCGACTTCCCTTTCACTTTTCACTTTCATGCATTGGAGAAGGAAATGGCAACCCACTCCAGTGTTAATCTTTCGCCTTTTACTAAAGATTTCCGTGGAGAGGAACAACTCTGAGTCTTAAACTAATTTTTTGAGGCCTTGTTTCAGCAAGGCTACTTATACTGGTTAATGAAAGACTTGCTATGTTTCAATACAATGATGGCTAATAATGGGGTTTCATTTCTGAGTGGGGAAACTTATAAAAAAAAAAAAAATCGTAATCTCTCCGGTACTGTCATCTGGGAAAATGTATGTGTGATATCTTTACCCAGTTTTGTCAATGAGTAAGTTCTTCCCATGAGGTAGCCAAATTATTAGAATTTCAGTTTCATTTTTCTGATGAAAACTTAGGACTGATTTTCTTACTAAGAGACTCTCAAGAGCCTTTCCCAACACATTAGTTGAAAAACACCAGTTTTCAGTGCTTAACTCTCTTATATAGTTCAGTTCTCACATCTATACATAATTATTGGGAAAGCATGTTTGACTAGATGGACCTTTGTTGGCAAGGTTAGTGTCTCTGCTTTGTAATATGTTGTCTAGGTTGGTCATATCTTTTCTTCCAAGGAGCGAGCGTCTTTTAATTTCATGGCTGCAATCACCATCTGAAGTGATTTTGGAGCCCCCCCCCCCCGCACCCCCCAAATTCTTGGACTGCTTCCCTATATATTTGCTCTGAAGTGATGGGACCAGATGCCATGATCTTAGTTTTGTGAATGTTGTTTTAAGTCAACTTTTAGACTCTCATCTTTCACTTTCATCAAGAGGTTCTTTAATTCTTCACTTTCTGCCATAAGTATGGTGTAATCTGCATATGTGAGGTTATTGATATTTCTCCCAGCAAACTTGATTCCAACTTGTGCTTCATCCAGTCCAGCATTTCTCATGATGTACTCTGCATATAAGTTAAATGAGCAGGATGATAACATACAGCCTTGACCTACTCCTTTCCCGATTTGGAACCAGTCTGTTGCTCCATGTCTAACTGTTGCTTCTTGACCTGCATACAGATTTCTCAGGAGGCTGGTAAGGTGGGCTGGTATTCGCATCTCTTTCAGAATTTTTCCACAGTTTGTTGTGATCCACACAGTCAAAGGCTTTGGAGTAGTCAATAGGCAGAAGTAGATGTTTTTCTGGGACTCTCTTGCTTTTTCGATGATCCAATGGATGTTGGCAATTTGATCTCTGATTCCTCTGCCTTTTCTAAATCCATCTTTTCTAATCACAAGTGATTAAAGTGAAAGCGTATGTTTGTTTTCCTTATTTCAATACTAGACCACCCGACCAGCCTCTTCAGAAACCTATATGCAGGTCAGGAAACAACAATTAGAACTGGACATGGAACAACAGACTGGTTCCAAATAGGAAAAGGAGTACATCATGGCTGTATATTGTCACCCTGCTCATTTAACTTCTATGCAGAGTACATCATGAGAAATGCTGGGCTGAAAGAAGCACAAGCTGGAATCAAGATTGACGGGAGAAATATCAATAATGTCAGATATGCAGATGACACCACCCTTATGGCAGAAAGTGAAGTGGAACTAAAAAGCCTCTTGATGAAAGTGAAAGAGGAGAGTGAAAAAGTTGGCTTAAAGCTCAACATTCAGAAAACAAAGATCATGGCATCTGGTCCCATCACTTCATGGGAAATAGATGGGGAAACAGTGGAAACAGTGGCAGACTTTTATTTTTGGAGGCTCCAAAATCACTGCAGATGGTGATTGCAGCCATGAAATTAAAAGATGCTTACTCCTTGGAAGGAAAGTCATGACCAACCTAGATAGCATATTGAAAAGCAGAGACATTACTTTGCCAACAAAGGTCCATCTAGTCAAGGCTATGATCTTTCCAGTGGTCATGTATGGATGTGAGAGTTGGACTGTGAAGAAAGCTGAGTACCGAAGAATTGATGCTTTTGAACCGTGGTGTTGGAGAAGACTCTTGAAAGTCCCTTGGACTTCAAGGAGATCCAACCAGTCCATTCTAAAGGAGATCAGCCCTGGGTGTTCTTTGGAAGGAATGATGCTAAAGCTGAAACTCCAATACTTGGGCCACCTAATGTGAAGAGTTGACTCATTGGAAAAGACTCTGATGCTGGGAGGGATTGGGGGCAGGAGGAGAAGGGGACGACCGAGGATGAGATGGCTGGATGGCGTCACGGACTCGATGGACGTGAGTCTGAGTGAACTCCGGGAGTTNACTCCAGTACTTTGGCCACCTAATGTGAAGAGTTGACTCATTGGAAAAGACTCTGATGCTGGGAGGGATTGGGGGCAGGAGGAGAAGGGGACGACCGAGGATGAGATGGCTGGATGGCATCACCAACTCGATGGACGTGAGTTTGAGTGAACTCCGGGAGGTTGTGATGGACAGGGAGGCCTGGTGTGCTGCAATTCATGGGGTTGCAAAGAGTCGGACATGACTGAATGACTGAACTGAATTGAAACTTAAAAATGAAAAATAATTTTAATGAATAACTGCAATTCCTCAGACTTATTCATGTGCAAACAATTTAAATGCATTGAATTAAGGCATATTAGGTTAAGTACACCTTTAGCTAATACAGGGGAAAAAAGGAACAGAAATTCTGAACCCTTCTTATTTTTGCTAATTAAGAAAGGGATTTAGGATACTGAGTTGTGATTGTCTGGGGTCTGAAGCCTCAGGCGCTGACACCAGGCTCCACAGTTCTCCAGGCGGGAAAATCTCCCTGCCTTACACTGAGGACAGGCTCACTTGAACACAATTTAAAAGGGTTGGGTGGTTAAAAAATGAAAGTAGACACAATAAACTGTATTTTAAAAAACTCACGTTTTAAAACTTATTTTGCTTATAATATGTACTAGCAATGGGAGAAGGCAATGGCACCCCACTCCAATACTGTTGCCTGGAAAGTCCCATGGACAGAGGAGCCTGGTGGACTGCAGTCCATGGCGTCGTGAAGAGTCCGACACAGCTGAGCAACTTCCCTTTCACTTTTCACTTTCATGCATTGGAGAAGGAAATGGCAACCCACTCCAGTGTTATTGCCTGGAGAATCCCAGGGACGGGGGAGCCTGGTGGGCTGTCGTCTATGGGGTCGCACAGAGTTGGACACGACTGAAGCGACTTAGCAGCAGCAGCAGCAGCAGCGATGGGAGAAAATATTTGTATCTCATTTTACTGTCAGCTGGTCTTTCTTTATGCTGCCTTTTGATATGTTTATAAGATACAGACTACTTTAAATGTCCTTATTTTGTGTAAATTGACTTTCACTTTTTTTTTTTGATGATAACATTTTTTAAAGAGCATACAAAGTTCAAAGCAATGGCTGTTTTGTTAGGGAGGAAAAATGTTTTATCTTTGATAACCTCCCACTTCTTATCTTCCCTGGTGGCTCAGATGGTAAAGCATCTGCCCACAATGCCGGAGACCCGGGTTTGATCCCTGGGTTGGGAAGACCTCCTGGAGAAGGAAATGGCAACCCACTCCAGTACTCTTGCCTGGAGAATCCCACGGACGGAGGAGCCTGGTAGGCTACAGTCCATGGGGTCGCAAAGAGTGGGGCACGACTTCACTTTCACTTATCAGACTAGACTTTCTCTGTGGGTGGGTCCTCTGTCACTTTGTTTAACCATGCAGACATGAAAGACTTTGTAGCAACCAAGGATAAAAGAGTAAGGCCATTTTAAGGTTGAACAGACTCTTAATATTTCCAGCAGTGTTTTTCCCCAGATTGCTAAATATGTATTAGTGAGAATTCTTTCTGTTATGAGTGACAAAAATCCAGTTTAATCTGGAATAAACATTAAAGGTAGTTTATGAACTCCTAACTAAAGAGTTTGAGTGTGTATCTCACTGGCTGCAGGCATGGCTAGATTCAGCTCCTGCCCAACTCTTGGCTGTCTCTGTTGGCATTTAAAAAAAATCATTTGTTTATTTGGCTGTGCCGGGTCTTATTTGCAGGATGTGAGATCTTTACTTGCAGCATGTGAACTCTTAGTTGCAGTATGTGGGGTCTAGTTCCCTGACCAGGGATGGAACCCGGGCTCCCTGCACTGGGAGCATGAAGTCTTAGCCACTGGACCACAAGGGAAGTCCCTCTGTTGGCATTACTGATAAGCATACTCTCCACATAGTGGGAAGGATGGCTGCTAGCAGCCTCAAGTTTAAATTCTTATGAATAGTGTTATCGATGTTGATTCATAAAAAAGAAAATTTCTCCCTCATCAAATATTCATATATAAATCACAGTAATTCTGTTTGGCCCTGCCAAACATTGAAACATGTGTCCAATCCTGAACCAATTCCTGTGACCATGGGTTATATGATCGTGGCAGGTAAAGCCTGGCCACTGACAGCAGTAAATGGACTAAGTTAATGGTTGTGTGTGTGTGTTGGCAGGGAGAGGGGCAGGGGAGCGGTTCTCCCAAGGAAAAGCAAAGACACAAGCAGCAAATATCCACTTGCAGACAGAACACCATCATGTGTTATTCATGCCCTTTGTGCGTAAAGGGCTAACAAATTGCCTTTCCTTTCTGCATGAGAATTTAAACCTTCGTTAACTTTCTGGCTCTGTGTCATTACAAACAAGATAAAAGGACAATATTAACTCTTACTAAGCAGCATTGCTTATGATAAAAATGACTCCCGATCGGTAAGCTGCATCTGGACTTGGAGGAGCTACAGATGAATTGTGGATGCCAGAGGAGAAGCCATGCTTTGGGCCTCCTCGAGTGCAGTGACTTCTTTTCTTCTGTTCCAGGGCATTAGCCATCATTTCTTATCACCTGCCTCCCCAACCACAGGCACAAACTCAAACTGAGTTACGGACCCCCACATGTCACCAAGTTGGTTATTGCATTTCATTACAATCACTTGCATATATGCTCATCTTCCTTAATGGACTCTGAGCTTCCTGAGGATAGGGTGTTGTATTTTTTATCTTGGCCACTTTTGCTTAGCACAATATCTGATATATATATATATGCTTAATAGTTGTTAATAGTTGTTGAATAAATGAGTGACTAATTTGTAAGAATGTGTGACTAAATGTTTTCATCTAGCATATAATCCGCGTTTCTCATCTTTCTTTTTGTGATGGGTTTATATGGACCTTTGTTGGCACTGTTTGCAGGTTTTTGTATAAGCTGGACACAATCATTCTGTCATTTCCCAAAAGCTGTTGATGGCTCATGGGGCTTCCCAGGTGGCTCAGTGGTAAAGAATCCACCTGCCAAGTAGGAGATGAAGGAGATGATCCCTGGGTGGGGAAGATTCCCCTGGAGAAGAAAATGGCAACCTATTCCAATAATTGCCTGGGAAATCCTATGGATAGAGGAGCCTGGTGGGCTACAGTCCTTGGGCTCAAACAGAGTTGGCCATGACTTAGTGACTAAACAGCAGTTTGTGGCTCAAGCCTAGAGCTTTATCTCCAATTAGGGATCTAATCAGACAAGCAGCAAAAGAGGGCTCCAAGCAGTCTCTGTCTTTTTGCTTTGTCCTTTCTTGGTAATTCAATGAGGACAGGATTTCAGACTTTGAAGGGCTAGAGATATTAGATATAGGTCTAATTGGCAACATATCTGGCTCAGAAATATAAATAAAGTGAATTTTTGGTGCTTGTGTGTTACTCTGGCATGTATAGAGTCCCATAGGACTGATCCATACATACTTTTTTAGAAGCCATTTATTATTTTAGCACTTTTCCTTCCTTTTTTTTAAGTTGTTGGAAAATCATGAGCTATTATCTCAAGCAAACAGTGACCATTACTTTTTATTATCTTACATTAGCAGGAGATCAGATAACAAATCTCAGATTCAGGGAACTTCTTATAGAGTCTTGTGTCTTGCTTTCAACATTCCAAACATCTTGCTAAGCTTTTGGTTAACAACATAGCAGGCCAATTTATGAATGTTTTCTTTAGTTGATGAAAATACTTCTGCTGCCCACCAAGTTGGCCACCCCAACTTCTTTTCCTGCTTTTAAATATCTCAGGTTAGAAAATTGAGTTTTCCTATAGGTGTTTCACTGTTCTTTCGATAGCCAAATGACGTTTTGGCTATCAAAAATGCAGTCTCCGTTTGCAATGTGAAAAGTTGGAGAAATTACCATAATCAGAAGATTCTACCTTTGAACTTTCCTCCCTAACAAATTGCACCTAAACATCTCGCATACAGCTTAAGCTGTATTCTCTGGATAATTCCTAATTTCTCCATCCCACATCATACAGACCTGTTCTCAAGAGTTTTCCTGTTGATCTGTAGTGAATGTCAAAGATAAGTATACGAGCAAGCATCTGAGCCACCAGGGAAGCCCCATTAACAAGCAGGGAGGGCCTGAAAAGAAGCAGTTAATACAATGTCATGTCTCAAGACAAGACTTGTCATGTCAAGACTTCCCTGGTGGCTCAGATGGTAAAGTGTCTGCCTACAATGCAGAAGACCTGCGTTCAGTCCCTGGGTCGGGAAGATCTCCTGGAGAAGGAAGTGGCAACCCACTCCACTATTCTTGCCTGGAAAATCTCATGGACGGAGGAGTCTGGTAGTCTATAGTCCATGGGGTCGCAAAGAGTCAGACATGACTGAGCGACTTCGCTTTCTTTCTTTCATGTCTCAATGAGTCATGTAAATATTAAACCCTGGAGAATTTCTGCTTCAAGCATTTTTATCAGTAAGGCAAAGCTTACTGAGTGATACGCAAGTGACTCAGATGAGGTCTGGCACAAAATCAGCTTCTCAATAAATAGCTGAGTGAAAGACCTGTTCCATAAATGCAGAAAGTTGGTTAAAATGTTCCGTTTAAAAGGGAAGATAGTCTGGCTGTGAGGTGGGGCCTCCCCAGATGCTTTGGAAAGACCATGTCTAAACGTAACTCTTTGCCCCCATGAAAATGATTCTGTGCTGATGAAGTTTGGGGCGAAATCTCAGAACTCGATCTGGTTTGAAGTGAGAGAGTTTGTTATGACCTTCCCCTAAGAAGAAACCCAGAATGCCATGACCGGAATTACCGCCTTGGCCTCCTTGCCCTCCTCAAAATGCTCCCCACTTGGCGAGTAGTCTTGTGTGTTCAATCAGTGTGTAATAATACTGGAGTTTGTGACTGATTTTCGGAAGGGAAGAAAACCATTTCTTTTGGCGGCAGAGAGGGTCCACGTCAAACTGATAGAAAAACTTATTTTCCTTAATCTGCATGCTACAGAAAAGGACAAGGTGAGATGGAATTTTATTTTTTCACCAAGGACTAGAGAAAGGAAAATGGCAGTTGAGGTATAGATTTAGCAATGGCATTTTGATGAGCAGTTGAGTTCTTCACTTGTTACTACAGTCAGAAAGATCATGGGATATCCCAGTGAAACCAACCCACTTTTTCAGTGGACTGACCGAATCACCAATTTTGCTCCAGAAATGTCTGAAATCAAAGGACTACATGGAATTTTCTACTGTCAGCTCTAATTGCTCTTTTCTTCCCCTGAGATCTTCTGGGGACTCCAGCCCCACCTGACCAGAGAAGGAAACACCGAATGGACATCCATGTCCTTGTGCACGTCTTTGGTGCTTTTTTTTAAGGAGAAATTCCTACATGTGAAAGTGTGGGTCAAAGAGTGCTGCACATTGTAAAATTTTTCAGTATAATATTGCTAAAACTACCTCCCAGAAATCTTGCAACAGTTTGCCTTCCCAAAAGTTATATACAATTACTTGCATTATTCCACCTTTTACCAGCAGATTAGCAGCGAAGGTAAAAAAAAAAAAAGGATGGTTTGTTCCCTTCTCAAACAGCTATGTATTTTCAATTTAAAACTTTAAAAATATGAATTTCACTTAAAACTATGGAAAACATGGCCAGTACTGGAGCCACAGCTTTATCCAGTGTGGCTCCTGTCCCTGGAAGGCACTCTGCAGCCCTGCCCGTGGGCGGGGCATGTTCCTGGGAAGCTCTCCTGAGGTGGGTCTCTGTTGCAGGAGGGGGAGCGCTGCCCTGCACCTCGCAGCAAAGCGTGGTCATCGCCCTGCAATCCAGTGCTGCTCACCCAGTCACCAGAAACACACGAGACCAAGGAGGTATGTGCAGGGGCTCATACAGGTGAGCATGCGGTGCAGAAGTGGAAGAGTGAGAAGAAAGCTTTCGAGAAAGGAGTAGGGGCAAACAAAAGTGTTTGTGCCACAGGGTGCAAAGTGAAGTGCAGGTCGCTCAGTCGTGTCCAACTCTGTGCAACCCCATGGACTACACAGTCCATGGAATTCTCCAGGCCAGAATACTGGAGTGGGTAGCCTTTGCCTTCTCCAGGGGATCTTTCCAACCCAGGGATTGAACCCAGGTTCCCCTCATTGAAGGCGGGTTCTTTACCAGCTGAGCCATAAGGGAAACCCACAGGGTGTAAAAGGTGATGCTGAAAGATTCCTCCCTTTTTCTTTAACTCACAGCGGTTCATTTGTTAATCCATTCACTTATTTACCAAAAAATATTTAATGTGTACTCTGGATGATGGTTAGAGTATGAGGCAGAGAGCATCACTGACTCAGTGGACCTGAATTTGCGTAAGCTCTGGGAGATGGTGGAGGACGGAGGAGCCTGGCGAGCTACAGTGCTTGGGGTCCCAAAGAGTCAGACATGACTTAGTGACCGAACTGTGACTGAACCCTGCCAGGTAGTGTCTTTTCTTATTCTGGAAGCCTACAGGGCAAGAAGGGCATACAGTAAATATTATATTGGGTTAAATGCACTAATAGATATATATGCAGTGTGCTGTGGGAACACAAAGGAAGATCTGTTTCAGAAATAGCACAGACCTCACAGACGAGGTGATATATGATGTGGGTCTGGGCGTTCTAGTGAACACTGGTACCAGGAGACTGGAGGACACAGGATAGACTATCAGACCGAGCCCGAGTAAGGGAACTGAGGCATGCAGGAGCACGGGGAGGACTGGGAACGACCGCAGGGAGACAGGACGGCTGGGCTGGAGCAGTGAAAGGCGCGCTTCCCAGGAGCAGAGCCCCGGGAGGGTTTCAGTGGCACAGCGGCCGGAGCCGTCGTGGGCGGAGGCAGGAGCCTGACACCGCGCTCTGAAGGGAGGACTGGAGCCTGGAAAGCTGGAGGGGGGTGTCCCTTCAGGTGACAGGAAATGACAGGAGCCAGGGCTACTGGGCACCTGGCACCCAGGCTCTCAGGGGCAGCAAGCAGGATGAGGGGGAGGAGGAGGTAGAGGTCACGGGGCTTGTGAGCAGGGGCGAGGGAGAGCGGAGACTTCCTGCCCCCCAGCTCCCTGGCCTGGACCCCCAGGATGGTGGGGTGCCCATCCCTGAGCGGTGGAGGGTGAGAGGGGCGAGGAGGGCGAGCGCCTCAGTCATCAGGGCGTGGGCGGGTTCTCCCTGAGACTCTGGGAGGGCTTTACTCAGGTGAGGGGAGCGGGGAGATGGAAAGCAGCCTGGAGTTCAGCGGAGAGGCTGTGGCTGCGGAGGCAGACGCGTGTCACCTGCTCTGGGAGGTCACTTCTTAACCTCTGGGTCCACGCCTTTGGAGCTGGCTGTTTGGAGACCCGGGTGAGTGGAGTCCTCTTGGACTTCCTGGTAGTGATGATCACATTGAAGTGGTTGAACTTTATGAAGATCCTAGGAATGTGATCTTCTTGAATAAAAGTGATGAATGATGCGTGAGAAACTCAAGGAGAACTAGATTCACCTAGCAAAAATCTTAGCCCTGATTGGCCTTCACAAATATAGAGATCCAGTCCTATAGTCATAGGATTTAAAGTCTTAGTCACGCTGGCCCTTTGCTGTTCTAATACTTTACCACTGGAATGTGTGCACCTGGATTTAATCCGCCTTTTATCTGTTTTTGAGTCAGGGCACATTGAAGAAAAATCTTTAAGTCTAACAAACTGTAATTGTAGACTGTGATAGATTTTATTTGCACAAAGTATCTAGTGATACTAATAATCCTTTGGATGAAGCCCATAATGTACATATGGTCTTGAGCTGCCTGTGTTTTCAGACATAGGCCCTTGCCAGACCATGGAGTGACTCATGGGACTAGGCTTGAGTGTGGTGCCTTCCAAACATTCTGGGTAGCAAACTCATATCAGTGAAGAAAATGTGAGCATGTGCCTTATCACAGGTGTATTTATCATTAAATCAATATATTATAAAACATATGCCAGAAATATAAATTTTAAAGATTGAGATTAAAAGAAACATAAATAGCAATTTTCATATTTTCTTTACACTGAAAGAATTATCTTATAAACATGATATGTTTTCCTTCAAGTTTTCTTTGTGTTCCTGTGCATGCATATTTTTAGGGTCTTCCCAAAATGCCTTTAACCCTTCTTTAGCTCCTGGCCATTTAGGTTTTGTTCAGTTTTTCTTTTTTATGGAAGTAAGGCTGTCAGGACTGACCCAGACTTGCCCAGGAGTGTCCAGGAGTCTCCAGCAGAGGCATGGGTTTGTGGCGGCCTGCTGCAGGATTGGGGACAGTGAGTGTAGCCGTACATGCATGGGATCTTATGAAGGAGGTCACCATTATCTTCATTACCTCCACCATAGTTTGGCCCCCGGTAAATAACAGGGAGGCAACACAGCTCCACCCCTCTACAGAAAATTGGATCAAAGATGTACTTGAGCACAGACCACACCGCAGAAGCATATCAGCTGCCACGACCGCTCAGAAGCGTGGCCGAGAGGAGCTACCCATCGCCCAAGGTCAGGGGCGGCGGCCAGGAGGAGCTACCCCACATCCAAGGAGTAGTGGCTGCACGGGCGCAGGAGGGCCGAGAGGAGCTACTCCACGTTGAAGGTCAGGAGGGGCGGCTGTGAGGAGATACCCCTTGTCCAAGGTAAGGAGCAGTGGCTGCGCTTTGCTGGAGCAGCCGTGAAGAGATATCCCACGTCCAAGGTAAGAGAAACCCAAGTAAGATGGTAGGTGTTGCGAGAGCCATCAGAGGGCAGACACACAAACCATAATCACAGAAAACTGGTCAATCTAATCACATGGACCACAGCCTTGTCTAACTCAATGAAACTAAGCCATGCGATGTGGGCCACCCAAGACGGGCGGGTCAAGGTGGAGAGGTCTGAGAATGTGGTCCACTGGAGAAGGGAATGGCAAACCACTTCAGTATTCTTGCCTTGAGAACCCCATGAACAGTATGAAAAGTCAAAATGATAGGATACTGAAAGAGGAATTCCCCAGGTTGGTAGGTGCCCCAGTTGCTACTGGAGATCAGTGGAGAAATAACTCCAGAAAGAATGAAGGGATGGAGCCAAAGCAAAAACAACTCCCAGTTGTGGATATGACTGGTGACAGAAGCAAGGTCCGATGCTGTAAAGAGCAATATTGCATAGGAATCTGGAATATTAGGTCCACGAATCAAGGCAAATTGGAAGTAGTCAAATAGGAGTTCAAGAGTGAACATCCACATTCTAGGAATCAGCAAACTAAAATGGACTGGAATGGGTGAATTTAACTCAGATGACTATTACATCTACTACTGTGGGCAGGACTTCCTTAGAAGAAATGGAGTAGCCATCATGGTCAACAAAAGAGTCTGAAATGCAGTACTTGGATGCAATCTCAAAAACAACAGAATGATCTCTCTTCATTTCCAAGGCAAACCATTCAATATCACAGTTATCCAAGTCTATGCCCCAACCAGTAATACTGAAGAAGCTGAAGTTCAACAGTTCTATGAAGACCTACAAGACCTTTTAGAACTAACACCCAAAAAAGATGTCCTTTTCATTATAGGGGACTGGAATGCAAAAGTAGGAAGTCAAGAAACACCTGGAGTAACAGGCAAATTTGGCCTTGGAATGCGGAATGAAGCAGGGCAAAGACTAATAGAGTTTTGCCAAGAAAATGCACTGGTCATAGCAAACACCCTCTTCCAACAACACAAGAGAAGACTCTACACGTGGACATCACCAGATGGTCAACACCGAAATCAGATTGATTATATTCTATGCAGCCAAAGATGGAGAAGCTCTATACAGTCAACAAAAACAAGGCCGGGAGCTGACTGTGGCTCAGATCATGAACTCCTTATTGCCAAATTCAGACTCAAATTGAAGAAAGTAGGGAAAACCACTAGACCATTCAGGTATGACCTAAATCAAATCCCTTATGATTATACAGTGGAAGTGAGGAATAGATTTAAGGGCCTAGATCTGATAGATAGAGTGCCTGAAGAACTATGGAATGAGGTTCGTGACATTGTACGGGAGACAGGGATCAAGACCATCCCCATGGAAAAGAAATGCAAAAAAGCAAAATGGCTGTCTGGGGAGGCCTTACAAATAGCTGTGAAAAGAAGAGAGGCGAAAAGCAAAGGAGAAAAGGAAAGATATAAGCACCTGAATGCAGAGTTCCAAAGAATAGCAAGAAGAGATAAGAAAGCCTTCTTCAGTGATCAATGCAAAGAAATAGAGGAAAACAACAGAATGGGAAAGACTAGAGATCTCTTCAAGAAAATTAGAGATACCAAGGGAACATTTCATGCAAGGATGGGCTCGATAAAGGACAGAAATGGTATGGACCTAACAGAAGCAGAAGATATTAAGAAGAGGTGGCAAGAATACACAGAAGAACTGTACAAAAAAGATCTTCACGACCCAGATAATCATGATGATGTGATCACTAATCTAGAGCCAGACATCTTGGAATGTGAAGTCAAGTGGGCCTTAGAAAGCATCACTACGAACAAAGCTAGTGGAGGTGATGGAATTCCAGTTGAGCTGTTTCAAATCCTGAAAGATGATGCTGTGAAAGTGCTGCACTCAATATGCCAGCAAATTTGGAAAACTCAGCAGTGGCCACAGGACTGGAAAAGGTCAGTTTTCATTCCAATTCCAAAGAAAGGCAATGCAAAAGAATGCTCCAATTACCGCACAATTGCACTCATCTCACATGCTAGTAAAGTAATGCTCAAAATCCTCCAAGCCAGGCTTCAGCAATACGTGAACCGTGAACTCCCTGATGTTCAAGCTGGCTTTAGAAAAGGCAGAGGAACCAGAGATCAAATTGCCAACATCCGCTGGATCATGGAAAAAGCAAGAGAGTTCCAGAAAAACATCTACTTCTGCTTTATCGACTATGCCAAAGCCTTTGACTGTGTGGATCACAATAAACTGTGGAAAATTCTTAAAGAGATGGGAATACCAGACCACCTGACCTGCCTCTTGAGAAACCTGTATGCAGGTCAGGAAGCAACAGTTAGAACTGGACATGGAACAACAGACTGGTTCCAAATAGGAAAAGGAGTACGTCAAGGCTGTATACTGTCACCCTGCTTATTTAACTTATATGCAGAGTACATCATGAGAAATGTTGGGCTAGAAGAAGCACAAGCTGGAATCAAGATTGCCAGGAGAAATATCAATAACCTCAGATATGCAGATGACACCACCCTTATGGCAGAAAGTGAAGAGGAGCTAAAAAGCCTCTTGATGAAAGTCAAAGAGGAGAGTGAAAAAGTTGGCTTAAAGCTCAACATTCAGAAAACGAAGATCATGGCATCTGGTCCCATCACTTCATGGGAAATAGATGGGGAAACAGTGGAAACAGTGTCAGACTTTATTTTTCTGGGCTCCAGAATCACTGCAGATGGTGATTGCAGCCATGAAATTAAAAGACACTTACTCCTTGGAAGGAAAGTTATGACCAACCTAGATAGCATATTCAAAAACAGAGACATTACTTTGCCAACAAAGGTCCATCTAGTCAAGGCTGTGGTTTTTCCAGTGGTCATGTATGGATGTGAGAGTTGGACTGTGAAGAAAGCTGAGCACTGAAGAATTGATGCTTTTGAACTGTGGTGTTGGAGAAGAATCTTGAGAGTCCCTTGGACTGCAAGGAGATCCAACTAGTCCATCCTAAAGGAGATCAGTCCTGGGTGTTCACTGGAAGGACTAATGCTGAAGCTGAAACTCCAATACTTTGGCCACCCCATGTGAAGAGCTGACTCATTGGAAAAGACCCGAGTGCTGGGAAAGATTGAAGGTGGGAGGAGAAGGGGACGACAGAGGATGAGATGGCTGGATGGCATCACCGACTTGATGGACAAGGGTTTGGGTGAACTCTTGGAGTTGGTGATGGGCAGGGAGGCCTGGTGTGCTGCGATTCCTGGGGTCACAAAGAATTGGTCACGACTGAGCTATTGAAATGAACTGAACTGAACTGAATTTATGATTGATTTCTTAGAACTCTGCTCATACTTGAAAATTTGAGGAAGGTGAAAAAATTTAACCTACAAATTATTTACAGTGTTTGAATACTTTATGAATATTGCATTTAACAATCAATGAAGTATGACTATGTTGATTAAATATTTATTCACTTCAATTTTGTGGTTTTCTTTTGGTATTTTGGAACCAACTTTTTTTTTTTTTAAGATTTCAAATATTTCTTTGGTGCTTAAAAAGTCTGAAGGTCATACACTCTGTGCCTGTTATGTCTCATGGTTAAAATGCCACAGGGCCCTACAGCGTTTTGGGTTCCTGGCTTTGGGCTCTTTACAAGCCTGTTTCTGCATCACATCCTTCCATCAGGGGGCATTTCCCTACCATTCTGATCTCAGTTTAGATGTCACCCTATCCAAGAAGGTTTTCTTGATCACTCACTGAAAAATAATCATCCAGTCACACTATTTCACTTCTTACTGTAGCATGCTCATTACCACTAGCTGATATTATTCTTCTAGTAACATCTAGAATCTAATAGATGGATTTATTCTAAATCTGTTGATTTACTGATTTACCAGTCTACCCATCTATATATCAATTGATTGTCCACCCCTACTGGAATGTAACGTCAGAGATATTGTCAGTCTAATCATATCCACGCCCGCACTATTTAACATATGGTCTGATACATAATAAGTGCTCAATAAATTTTTGTGGCTTTATTGAGATGATAGTGAAGATCATTGCACACCTTTACTAGCTCATACATTTTCCAAGTACTGTGATGGTTTGAGGAAAAGACGTAGAATGGTGTTGTTCCTGGAATAACAGCCCCCCAAAGAGGTCCACATTAGGATCCTGGGAACCTGTGAGTTTGTGAAGTTACAGGGCAAAGGGGAATTAAGGTTGATCATCATCTGACCCTACAACGAGATTATCCAGGTGAGCCTAATATAATCACAAGTTCCTTTCAAGCAGAAGAATGAGGCCAGCAGGGAGGTCAGAGGGATGCAGAAGGACTGAGCACCCCATTGCTGACTTTGAAGGTAAAGGAGGGGGGCTGAGGGGTGTGTGTGGCTTCCACAGACTGAAAAAGGCAAAGAAATGGATTCTCCTGAAAGCCTCCCTATAGGACTTTCTTTTCACTCAGTGAGACTCATTTCAGACTTCTGACCTCTAGAACTGTAAGATAATACATCTGTATTGTTTAAGGCACTCACATTTGTGGTAATTTGTTATTTGCAGCAATAGAAAACTAATAACATAGGTGGTTCTGTTATTGTCACAGAGGAAGACATAGAGGCCCATCCTTGAGAGGCCATTTATTCAAGGTCATTTGGGCATTTAGTATCAGCTCAAGCTAGATTCCCATTGGTCGGAGTGTGTATCAGTCCTGTGAGTATTTGTTCCACTTGCCTATCACTTTATAACCAATCAACTCAAAGCACAGGGGCTTAGAACCATACACTATTATCTTTAAGCTTTTCTTCTTACAAGGACTTTTGCAGGAGGATGGGATAATCAGGGGCTTCCCAGGTAGCCCATTGGTAAAGAATCCCCCTGCAAAGCAGGAGACGCAGGAGACATGGGCTTGATCCCTGGGTCAGGAAGATCCCCTGGAGGAGAAAATGGCAACTCACTCCAGTATTCTTGCCTGGAGAATTCCATGGTCAGAAGAGCTGGTGAACCACAGTCCGTGGGGTCGCAAAGAGTTGGACACAGTGGAGCCACTAACACTTTCATGCTGTTTTGAGGCAGTACCTGCAAGGGGACAGTTACTTGTAAACAGAATGAAAGAGGGTTGAGACATTTTTGGGGCCAATACCAAGTTCATTTCTTCTGGCTCAAGGAGAGGGTTCAGTTCAGTTCAGTCTGTCAGTCGTGTCCAACTCTTTGCGACCCCATGAATCGCAGCACGCCGGGCCTCCCTGTTCATCACCATCTCCCGGAGTTCACTCAGACTCACGTCCATTGAGTCAGTGATGCCATCCAGCCATCTCATCCTCAGTCGTCCCCTTCTCCTCCTGCCCTCAATCCCTCTCAGCATCAGAGTCTTTTCCAATGAGTC
>SJYT01037228.1:10699-24343 GCA_006410635.1 Cephalophus harveyi | reverse complement strand
CCGCCCCCCCCGCCCCCCACCCAATCATCAGAAACACAGTGGATTTTCTCTTTAAAAGAGTCATACTGTTTCATTGTATTCATTGATAACCATGAGAAGAACACCAGAAAGCATGTTGGATTCTAATGGGAATCCCTCCCTCCCTTCCCTCTCCACCTGTCTCTTACAGATCAGTATCAGTGCTTTGCAGACAGCAACCTGGAATGGCCATGCATCCCTCGTAAGCTTTCTTCCCAATGAGAATGTTGATCTGCACCAGAAAATGGAAGTGAATCTAGTGCGATAACATGGACTTTGATCCCAGCTCTGTGAGGCTTGGCTGTGCTGAAAGATGCTGCTTGCAGATACCCTGGGGAGAGGGAGGGGAGGAACAGGTGACCACAAAGGAAGAATTCTTCCTGGGAGGGCTGACCAACTCCTTTTGCAGACTGAGTTTTAGTCATGAGCAATAGAATCCGAGGGCTGAATTTTAGAAAGTTGTTGCAGTTCCTGAACAAAATGAAATCTTTGTGTTTTAAATATTTATATTTGCCGCAGTTAAACTTTCTCATGTGTCTGGAGATGCCATTCTTGTATTAAATTTATCAGTCTGGGAAAATGATGATGCTGCAGTTAATAGGAAGGAGAAGGATTATTTTTCCCCCTTCGCTGACTGATTTTGTTTTTCTTTTGAAAGTCAGTCATTTGTACTTATTTAGGTTTTCTGAAGTTGGCCCTAGCAGAATTAACAAAGGCCATCTGTGCTGGAATTAGATGCTATTTTTCACTCTACTTTCATTTCTCCTGGGAGAATATTCTTTGCTCTGATTTTGCTCTGATTTTGCTCTGATTTTGTCATTTATTATATTAACTGGAGAGAAGGGATGTGATTTAAACCAGGACTGGTAGTTTTTGGAGAATGGCATGAGAGGCTCTGAATTTGCCTGTTCTTTCCAAGGAAGCCTCCTGTTTCTCAGGAGGGTTTGGGGCCACAGCAAGGCTGGTAGTCCCAGCAGGAACGGCCCTCCCTATATCCCTGGGATTAGGGATCTGTTCTTTTTTTTCATGCTTGGTGTCATAGAGACCAGGTCCTCCCATAGTAGAAGAGGTCTGTATGGAAAGCCTGCCTCTCCACCCCATCTGTCTCCGACTGCCCTTGCTCACCCTTGGACAGTCTGATGCACACAGTTTTAGGTTCCATCTGCCCCTCCTTTCCTCCTCTTCTGAGCACTTCTGTGTTCTTTGCTCAATCACTATACATTTCTTCCATCCATCTACCCCTGTGGGAAGGAGGCTGGTGTGGATGTTGGAGTCAGGAAGATCTGGGTTCGAATCCTGTCTCTGCCACTTCCTAGCTCAGATGCCTCAGGAGGTGATTTAACCTCTGAATTGATAGCTTAGGTGATTCAGAATCTCCAAAGAAGAAGATTTAGCTTTTGGACCAGGCTTGATCACTCAAGAGTTTTTGTGTAGCAGAGTTTTATTAAAGTATAAAAAGGGGCAGAGAAAGCTTCTGACATAGACATCTGAAGGGGGACAGAGAGTGCCCCCCTTGCTAGTGTTAGGTGCTACTTTTTAATTATTACAGTGAATCAAAAGAATGCCTCGAGATTGTAAAGATCTTACTAGACCCATTCCCACAATTTACATTTTAAGATGACAGGATTAGAACTAACAATCTAAAGATTTTACCAGACCCACTCCCATGATATACATTTTAAGATAACAGGAAAACTGTCCTCAAGCAGGATACATTGTTGTTATATAATCCTTAGTACAGAGTTTAAACTGAGTTGTTTGTTGTGTAATCATCAGTTCTAAGACAAGGAATGTAGAGGAAAAAAAAAAAAAGACTTTGTCCTTTCCTCCTCCTTGAGAATTCCAGGCCCCTATCTCCTCAGATGGCTCAGATGGTAAAGTGTCTGCCTACAGTGCTGGAGACCTGGGTTCGATCCCTGGGTCGGGAAGTTCCCCTGGAGAAGGAAATGGCAACCCACTCCAGTATTCTTGCCTGGAAAATCCCATGGACAGAGGAGCCCTGTAGGCTACAATCCATGGGGTTGCAAAGAGTCGGACACGACTGAGCGACTTCACTTCACTTCACTTCATCTCCTCTTCAAGAGCCCCAGGCCCTTCTCTCCTTCTCAGGGACCCGGACTTCTCAACCTGCCTAGGAATTGACTCTCTCAGTATGTAAAGTGTGGAACAGCAAACCTAACTGCTGGCGTTGTTGTGAATGAAAAGCTGTCAGCCTAGTATTTTTAAACAGTATTAACTGTTGGGGATATGAGAATATTAACTGTATGGATGTGAGAGTTGGCTATAAAGAAAGCTGAGCGCTGAAGAATTGATGCTTTTGAACTGTGGTGTTGGAGAAGACTCTTGAGAGTCCCTTGGACTGCAAGGAGATCCAACCAGTCCGTCCTAAAGGAAATCAGTCCTGATTATTCATTGAAAGCACGGGTGCTGAAGCTGAACTCTAATACTTTGGCCACCTGATGCAAGGAACTGACTCACTGGAAAAGACCCTGATGCTGGGAAAGATTGAAGGTGGGAGGGGCAGGGGATGACAGAGGATGGAGGTTGGATGGCATCACTGGCTCAATGGGCATGAGTTTGAGCAAGCTCTAGGAGTTGGTGATGGACAGGGAGGCCTGGCGTGCTGGAGTCCATGGGGTCCCAAAGAGTCAGACATGAACTGAACTACTAGGGACGTGAGTGTGTAGTAGTACCGTTAGGAGGATGTGTTGTATGTGCGTGCCTGATGCTGACTGACGTCATCGTCTCTGCTTGAGCAGCACTGCGCCCCGTCCTCTGCACCCACCCTCGAGGCATCTGCACCCCTTCTCGCCACTGTCTCCTCTCAGCTCAGCTTCTGTGGTCCACAGGCTCTCACTGCACCCGCTTCCCTGCTCTGTCTTCCCCGTGCCCCAACCCCACCCCTCCCCACTGGATGCCCCTCACCTCACTCTCATACCTCAGCTGTGTTCTCCTCGCCTTTTCCCCTCTTTGCGGCTGCCTTGTCCACCCCCAGGGAGGTGTTTTCCCTCGAGCCTCCGGGAGCAGGGGCAGCTGGGTGGGAGTGAGGCAGCGGGAGGCTGTGAGTGTGGAGGCGGGCACTGAGCTTGCCAGAGCTGGTAAGGAGCCTGCGGTGGAGGTGACTAGTGCCTGGCTGGAAGACAGGCATTTTAGCCACAACGTGGGAGGAAAGCAGACACAGTGAATACACGGTGGCCAGACTACATAGGTGGGAGGGCTGAGCATGGACCCTAGGTGAGGGGGTGTTAGTCCCACAACCCGCTCTAGGGAGAAAAAGCCCTAGTTCAAGGCAAGTTAGGAAATATGGAATATGACCGCTGTTTCCTCCTTGTGGTTATTCCCACTGCACTTTAGCTCTTTGAAGGCTCTGAGAAGTCCTGCAATTAAGCTATTCAGTAGTTTCTTAGTCTTCATATTTGAGCTCAGATGTCAGTTCTTCAGGAAAGTTTTTTTCTGACCTCCGGAAAGTTTGGCCCACCCCCACATATGCTATCTTACCACTCTGCAGTTTTCCTCCGAGGTACTTAGCACAATTAGTAACCGTATATTTATTTTGGGACTTAAAAAAAAATCAATGTCTACTTTCCCTACTCAGTGAAAGATTCCTGAGGCTGGCCCGTGTTCACCATTGAACCCCTTGTTGTTCTTGTTCAGTCGCTCAGTCGCGTCCGACTCTTTGTGATCCCATTGCCTGCAGCACACCAGGCTTCCCTGTCCTTCACTATCTCCCAGAGCTTGCTCAAACTCATGTCCACTGAGTCAGTGATGCCACCCAACCGTCTCATCCTCTCTCCTCCCCTTCTCCTCCACCTTCAATCTTTCCCGGCATCAGGGTCTTTTCCAGTGTGTCAGCTCTTCATATCAGGTGACCAAAGTATTGGAGCTTCAGCTTCAGCATCAGTCCCTCCAATGAAAATTCAGGTCTGATTTCCTTTAGGATTGACTGATTTGATCTTGCAGTCTAAGGGACTCTCAAGAGCCTTCTCCAGCACCCCAGTTAGAAAGCATCAGTTCTTCAGTGCTCAGCCTTTTTTATGGTCCAAATCTCATATCCATACATGACTACTGGAAAAGCCAGTTTCCATTCATTCATAGCCCAGGCTTTTTTTCAGGATGCTGACTAAACCCCTAGGGTCCTGAAAAGAGCCTGGCTAATAGTAGGTGCTCAGAATCAAGTTCTAGAATAAATGATGCGGGAGGGTAGGTTGCCGGTGAGCAGGTTAGCTGTGCAGCCTTGGCAGGCAAATGATTGCTGAAGACTTACTGAAGGACTCACCATCATGCTGGGCAGTGTCAGTATTCAGGGGATTATCTGCTGAAATGAGTCACTTTTTGATCTGAATGTTGAAGTCAGAATTTTTTGAATTTGACATTGTCATTTGTTTCTGCAGCCTAAGGCGTCCCCTCTTCATTTAGCTGTTCTCAACAATCTTGTCACAGTGGTGAACAGCTTATTAAGTGCACAGCATGACACTGATATCTTAAATCAGGTAAGCCAGCAAGTCAGAACCTGGAGAGTCAATTTTCTTGTTTCAACTCAGTGTGTTTAGGGGTAGTTATGATCAAGTTCAAAGTTCCTGGGAGGAACAGGCACATTTATTTTTTATCCTTTTCCTCCTCTCACCCTCATTCCCACTTGCACACACATATTTTGTCTTTTTCAAACGCACAACTGGGGTTCAGCCAGTGTGTTATTAAACTGTTCACATTTAACAGGCCCAGTGCTTCGGATAGATAAACTGTAGCTCGGCAGTAAATCACCAGAGCCTCTTTAAATCAAAAGCTACTCCCCCAGTATGAAATGTTGTAGTTGGCAGGGAATCCTTTTCCCCCAGAAGGAAGCTTTGTTTCTGTATGACAGACAGTAAATGTATCTTCTTTTTGCCCAAAGGCAAAAGAGACCTCTTGAAAAAAATTTTTTTAAATCACCATGAATTCAGTCATTGGAGCAGAACCAAATGCTCCGTAGAAGGCATCCATCACTGGCTAGAANTCCTTTTCCCCCAGAAGGAAGCTTTGTTTCTGTATGACAGACAGTAAATGTATCTTCTTTTTGCCCAAAGGCAAAAGAGACCTCTTGAAAAAAATTTTTTTAAATCACCATGAATTCAGTCATTGGAGCAGAACCAAATGCTCCGTAGAAGGCATCCATCACTGGCTAGAAATGGAAATGTTGAGGTGGAAGAATTAAGAGGATGGGGGTGGGTGCTGTCTGCACTGGGCCCTGCTGTGGGATGGGCTGCCCTCCTCCAGAGGCCAGGAGTGGGAAGGAAAACTCTGAGAGAGAGGGGTCTTAACCCACGAGCCGCGGGACCTCGCCCTCCTTCCCGGCTGCCCGCTCCAAGGTCAGGAGTGGCCAGGATTGGTGAGGCTGCCTGAACTTACCCACTGCGTAGTCCTCGGTTTCCTCATCTGTGAAGCCAGAGCACTGATGCCCATCTCTGCTCCAGCTCCAACCTGTGCTGGTGCCCTGAGCTGAATGGGGACTTAACTTCCTGTCCATCCCTTCCTTCCCCAGGGACCATTCTTCTCCATGGTCTTTACTATCCCAAAAGTGAGGGGGGAGAAAAATCCCCCTTGTTATTAAACATACATGTGTGCTCAGCTATGTTAATGCCCCAGATCTTTTCTTATGGGCGGCCTCTTTCTCTCCACGTGGACAGAACTCACAAATGGTTCTGGTTTCACTAGCTCCACTCCAGCGAACGAGGCTTGCTAGGCTGCCACCCAGGGTATCAAACTCTTCATCATTGACGGTTTTTGTTAGACTAGGAATACACACAGTGTGTAAAAGGAAGAAAACATAAATAAGCTAAAAACTTACAATTTGTTTCTAATCCTTTCAAACAAAGAGAGCTCTCTTAATATTTTGGCGCATTTCCTGCCCTGTAGACTTCTAGCAGTTTTGCCATAGGGAGGTTTTATGAGTATTTGGTGTGTGACACTTGTCTCTGTTCCATGTTGGTATAGACTTTTGAGCAGTCTGTCAGTGTAAGTTCCATATCTTAGATAATGAGCCTCCAGAGGGGCACACTGCCACCTAAAAGTGGGTCTTTAGTGAATGCTTTTTGATATTCATTCTGTTAACATCCCAAGCAGGTTGGCCCTGTGCTCTAGGAGGAAGAGTCCTGGACTGGATGGTACTGCCCAGCTGTGTGGCACTGAGGAAGTCGCTCCCTCCCTCTGGTTTAGGAGTTGGGCTGGATTGCAACCAGTGTTCCTTTCTGTGTTAATATTTTAGAAATGTCTTCACATCAGAATTTCTTCTGGTGGGAGGTATAAGATGTGTGATTTTCTTGTGATTTCATCTATTTCTCTGAGACACTCTTGTCCTTTTTGTAGGAAAATGGTTATTTTAGAAAGGAATTAAAAGCTGACACTCCTTTTATACACTATAAGGTAGGGAATTTCCAAAATAGAGAAAAGCATCAAGAAGGCAATATAAATAACCTCTAATCCCTCCATCTAGATGTTATCATTCTTAACATCACCAATGCATTTTCTTCCCATTCTCTATTTTTATATATAAATTGAGCTCAGCTAGATAGTGTTTTTTCCTAAGGTTTTAAATGTTACAAGCACTTTTTCATTTTTACACATCTCTGAAATTATTTTTTATTGTATTAAAATAGATGTAAGATAAAACTTAACTATTGTAACCATTTCTAAGTGTACAGTTTGGTGGCATTAAGCATATTGACCATGTACGTAACTCTCACACTGTCTCCAGAGCTTTATCTTTCCAAACTGAAACTCCATACTCATTAAACAGTAATTCCTTATTCCCTCCTCTTCGACACACCATTTCACTATATCTCTATGAACTTACTACTGTAGGTATCCCTTATTGAAATTATTTTAAAAAATCGTTTGTGATGGTAGCCTACTTTTCGAATATGTGCATATACCATAATTTATCTCATGAGTCTCCTTATTAAGCATGTAACTTCCTTTCAATCTTTGTTATAAATAACACAGCAGTTAATGTCTCCTGTTCCTGTTTAAAAATAAGTTAGCTTATCTGTTTTGCCTTAGGCCTGTGGAGGATACCTTTGCTTTCCTGTGTCTTTTCATTATGCAACTTTCTTCTCTCTTTAACATGCTTGAATTATATTTTTGAAATTTCTCATGGCAGAGGCTGCAAACTCCTTTGCATGTAGCTGCTGATCTTGGAAATGTGGAACTTGAAACCGTGCTGAAGCCTGGCTGTAACTTGAAGATTGTTGACAAGGTCAGTCCATGGACTTCACTCTGTTTAACTGAGCTGGTTGCTGAGTCCTCCCTGATGGCTGAAAGCCTTGAGAGGCAGGATTAGAATTAGTTCAGTTTAGTGGGTCAGTCGTGTCTGACTCTTTGCAACCCCATGGACTGCAGCACGCCAGGCCTCCCTGTCCATCACCAACTCCCAGAGTTACTTAAACTCATGTCCTGCTTATTTAACTTATATGCAGAGTATATCATGAGAAACGCTGGGCTGGAAGAAGCACAAGCTGGAATCAAGATTGCTGGGAGAAATATCAATAACCTCAGATATGCAGATGACACCACCCTTATGGCAGAAAGTGAAGTGAAACTAAAAAGCCTCTTGATAAGAGTGAAAGAGGAGAGTGAAAAAGTTGGCTTAAAGCTCAACATTCAGAAAACGAAGATCATGTATGCCATCCAACCATCTCATCCTCTGTCATTCCCTTCTCCTCCTGCCCTCAATCTTTCCCAGCATCAGGGTCTTTTCAAATGAGTCAGCTCTTTGCATCAAGTCACCAAAGTATTAGAGTTTCAGCTTCAATATCAGTCCTTCCAAAGAACACTCAGGACTGATCTCCTTTAGGATGGAATGGCTGGATCTCCTTGTGGTCAAAGGGACTCTCAAGAGTCTTCTCCAACATCACAGTTCAAAAGCATCAATTCTTCTGCACTCAGCTTTCTATATAGTCCAACTCTTGCATCCATACATGACTACTGGAAAAACCGAATCATCCATACATGACTACTGGAAAAACTGGAAAAATTGAATGGCAATTAGGGTTCAGGGAACTAGTATAAATGCTAACACTCGCTACTACTATTGCTGTGAGTGAAAACTGCCCTTTGTTGCTGATCCAGGATTTCAGTGTCTTCTGTCAATGCCTATGAAACTGTGGCAGGCTAATGCAATAGGTTGCAAATAGGGTAAAAATCTTAGATCCTTCAAAGTTCTTAAAAATGCACACAAACAACATTAGCAGACTCTTCCAACAGATGGCCATTTTGTCCTATATCTAAATTCAGAAGGACCTATTTTTTTCTTAGTAAACAGAATGAAATGACCATATATTAAGTTTATTTCAACAAAAAGATATTTGGCTAATAATGATAATAGTCGTAGCAGTAATTGATTGACTTCTATAAGTCAGGTGCTTTGTTAGGAGCTTAACAAATACTACTAACTAGTTTAGTCTGACAATAACACTGATGTGCTGTATGCTTAATCGCTCAGTCATGTCTGACTCTTTGCGATGAGGCAGCCATTATTATCCCCATTCCACAGGAGGAAACAAAGACCTTGGCCTTCCTTGGTGGTCCAGTGGCTGAGACTCCATGCTTTGAAAGCAGGGGGCCCAGTTTCAATCTCTGGTCTGGGAACTAGATCCCACATGCTACAACTAAGTTTGTGTGCTACACAAACTTAGATCCCGCATGCTGCAATTAAGACCTGGTGAAGCCGGATAAATTTAAAAATAAATACCCTAAACAAAAAACTATGTAAATCAAGTGACTTGGCCAAGACTACACAGCCTGTTGGTATTGGAGCAAAGATCTGCATTCAGGATGGAATGTGAACTTGGCTTGTCTTTTTAATCAGTTTTCTTTTACATCCACTCTGAGCCTCATATTGGTGGTACAGAGATATGGTCCCTGGCTTTGAGGGACTCATGGTTTAAAAAGGAAGAGAAAGTAATAAACAATTAACTTCAACAGAATGCCATAAGTATGTACAGGGAAGGGACCTGGCCACCTCAGGAGTTGGTAATATCTTCCAAATGAAAGGATGATTGAAATGAATCTTGGCTAATCAAGAGTAGGCCAGGTGAAGAAACAGGGGCAATGCATTCCCTGATTTTTACAAGTGAGGAAATGGAACCCTAGACACAAGGCTAGTCACATTGCTGCATTGAAAAACATGGTGGCCCCTTGACGGCTGATGAATTTTTATTATTTCCTGCTTTCTTCAAAGATTATTCCTCACTTTTTATCAGCAATAGGCAATGCTAGTATTATCTCATGTTTATACTTCTTCTTCTTTTAAAAAAATCTGAAGTCATTAAGCATTGGGCATTCAAGGACATAACACCTGAAAACAGTGTCCTAAGAGTACCGCTTTTCTAGGGTAGACGTGGCACATCCCTAAGCACTGAAAGGGTTAATAAATCACTTGGAAATTTAAATGTCATTTTCTGTTAGAGTTTATTGAAGGACTTATCATGATTATAGACAAAGTTCCAACAAGGTCAACACCAATGTTCCAAAGGCATGAGCAGGTAAGCTAAAGAGAGATCAAATAAATTGTTTAAATGTTACAGCATAGGTAATTCTCACGAATGTCTCTGCAACCGGTCTAACTTCCATTAACATAGTTAGAAAGTCTCTGATATGAGGAAAATTACTATAACTTCAGATATTACTCTAAGGAGCTATTGCTGTCGAATAGAAATGAAGAGATGTAGATAAATCTGCTAATGTGGATCTTATTCACATAAAGTGTGCATATAGGAACAGAAAACAGAAGCAAGAAATTCAAGAAAATAATGCCCAAGATTTGAGTCCAGTTGCAACACTTTCTCGGAGAAGGAAATGGCAACCACTCCATATTCTTGCCTAGAGAATCCTGTGGACAGAGGAGCCTGGTGGGCTGCAGTCTATGGGGTCACACAGAGCCGGACATGACTGAAGCGACTTAGCAGCAGCAACAGCAACACTTTCTAAGTTGCAGGAATTCATATACATTTTAACAGAGATTCAGTATGGTTTAGTGGACAATAACCAGAATTGGCAAGTGAGGTAATAAGGAGTATGTTTATCAAAAGAGTGAAATACTAGTACAGTATGCTTGATGAGTTAGAGTTTTACTTTTTTAGGACAGTTAACACCACCACTACCACATGTGTTTAGTGTCACTATACCAACACACTAGGATGGCTGCTTGGAAAAATGGAGGAGTATATGCCCTATATCTGCCAGTGCTCTAGTGGAGCTGAAGGTAGCAGTAACACATGGCTAAATAAGTAACTACTGTAATTTACCCCACAAACATTTAGCGAGTGTCTGCTCTATCTTTAGTGATAACTAAAGAAATCTAAATGAAAGGTGCAAGTAAGGATGGGAACTAAGGAAAAGAAAAGGTTCTAATAGCTTCCTGCATTTCAAATACAGTTGCTTCCAGTTCTTACCTGAGCCAAAAGTGAACAATGGGGACAGGGTACCAAGATCAATGACAGCCCAGGATCAGAATCACTGACATCAACATTATCAATTTTATCCAGTCTCATCACACTGGGCGATAAATTTACTTGTGAAAAAGATGGATATTTTTCTACAGAATCTGACTAAAAAGGAAACTAATTCTTGAGGTTTAATTATTTGAAAAACCAATTGAAGTTGCATAAATAAAACTTTGACTAGGACTTTTAAAAAATACTCAGAATTACACTTGGGATATTCTATTAATTCAATCAAATCCCTAGTCATATAGCAAGTATTTTTCAGTATTTAAAGGAAATCTGAGGATATGGTTGATTCATCACTCTTTCAGGGCTTCACTGGTGACTCAGTAGTAAAGAATCCAGCTGCAATGAAGGAGCCATAGGTTCAGTCCCTGCGTTGGGAAGATCTCCTGGAGAAGGAAATGACAACCCATTCCAGTATTTTTGCCTGAGAAATCCCATGGACATGGGAGCTTGGTGGGCCATAATTCTTAGAGTTGCAAAAGAGCTGGACATTACTTAACGACTCAACTAGGACAATGATCATTCAGTATGTAGCATTTATTCAAGTGTTATAAAATGTGTCCCCATTAGGGGAGGATACAAGTTTTAAGAAGCCTGAAACTTAAATGATTTGGGATGCCTTCTGTTAAAAAAAAAAATCAAAATTATGATCTCTTCACAGTAACCATAACTTCACAGAGAGGATTTTGTGTGCAGAGTAGAATTTTACAAAAATAATTTAATTAAGAGAATTATACATATAAGAGAAAGATAACTCAATCTTTCTAATAGCATGGTTGATAGATTTTATTTTTCTCCCTGCTGTTATAGACAGTCGAGGAAAGATTCTTTCAACTTTACAACTTGTTTTTGGTAAGGCTATGTAAAATTTTTGGACTGTACCAAATTCATGAAAGCCTTTAAAAAGTTTCTTATGAGATACAGGATTTGGAGGAATTTTCCACAAATTAGCTTCTGAAAATTCTTGACAGTCTCTTGGAGTGCAAGGAGATCAAACCAGTCGATCCTAAAGGAAATCAACCCTGAATACTCATTGGAAGGACTGATGCTGAAGCTGAAGCTCCAATCCTTTGGCCATCTGATGTGAACAGCTGACTCACTGAAAAACACCCTGATGCTGGGAAAATTAAAAGCAAGAGAAGGGGGCAACAGAGGATGAGATAGTTGGATAGCATCACTGACTCAATGGACGTGGGTTTGAGCAAACTCGGGGAGATAGTGAAGGACAGGGTGGCCTGGACTGCTGCAGACCATGGGTTCACAAATAGTCAGACACAACTTAGTGACTGAACAACACCACCCATACATTCAAACTCAGCTTCTCTTCCATGACTAATACATTTCCATTCTGGTGACAGAGAAGATGTTCATAAAACTGTGTGATTCTGGCCCTAAAACCTGCAGTTACACTTAGATAAGTCAGCAGTAGGATCATTCTTAGGAGCCCTAGGAAACATCTATGAAAAATATAACCAGCAATGAGAATGACTGTGGATGATGTAAATATTTCCCACTCAACCTAAATGAACTGCATCCCCAAATCAGTTTTTCTTTACATGATCCCCTAAATGTCCTAATCATTCCAACACTATATATTAAGGTGAATAGTGATGGAGAAGAAGTTGGAATACAAATAGATGGTGATACTAATCATTTTGCAAATTTAACAAACACACATGCCCATGTGAACACTTATCTAGGACTCAACCAGGGCCATGGAATGAACTTAAGCTTCCCTCGCTTCAAGGTAAAACTACCTCTGGTTCTCATCAAAGCTTTTTAATTTTTGTGACCTGAAAGCTCAGGTGGTTGCCCTGGCCATCAGTTAAATCAGTTAACATAAACTATTAAATGTTCTGTAAATCTTTTGCAACAATTCCTTTAACATGGCACTTGATGTATCTACAAAATGAAACATCACAATGCACAAACACCTCTGGACATGCCAGCAGAGATGGAAGAAGGGTATGAACCCATGAAGGGCTGCTAAGTGGCAAGAAAAGGCTAAATTATGAGCCAAAAAATTATAAAAAAGAAGCTTCATGAGTTCTGTAATTTAGAGACACACATTAATATTCCCGAAAGTAGGCTGACAGGACTGTGAAGTTTTACTGATTTTCCACTTTCACTCTAATTTTGTTTAAGCCAAGGGGAATAATACCACCACCCTGCTGACACAGCATATTGATCCCAGTTCCTAAAGATTAAATTATACTTTTCTATTTTACTATGAATTCAGACATGTCCAACTCTTTGTGATCCCATGGACTATACAGTCCATGGAATTCTCTAAGCCAGAATACTGAAATGGGTAGCCTTTCCCTTCTCTAGAGGATCTTCCCAACCCAGGGATCAAACTCAGGTCTCCTGCATTGCAGGTGGTTTCTTTACCAGGTGGGCCACAAGGGAAGCCCCACTATGAAAACAAGATTGTTTATTAAGTTCTTTGACATGTCTCCTCACAAAATAGCATACAGTATCAAATTTAGTTTATCTCTTATGATTGTCTTACATAGTGTATTTAGTAAAATAAATTACCACAACACAAGAAATCGTAACACAATAGAAACAATTACATTAAATAACAAAGTGTCATTTTTAACATTAGGTCAACAACCTTCAGTTCAGTTCAGCTCAGTTCAGTCGCTCAGTCATGCCCGACTTTTTGGGACCCCATGAATTGCAGCACACCAGGCCTCCCTGTCCATCACCAACTCCTAGAGTTCACTCAGACTCCTGTCCATCGAGTTGGTGACGCCATCCAGCCACCTCATCCTCTGTCGTCCCCTTCTTCTCCTGCCCCCAATCCCTCCCAGCATCAGGGTTGTTTCCAATGAGTCAACTCTTCTCATGAGGTGGCCAAAGTACTGGAGTTTCAGCTTTAGCATCATTCCTTCCAAAGAACACCCAGGATTGATCTCCTTTAGGATGGACTGGTTGGATCTCCTTGCAGTCCAAGAGACTCTCAAGAGTCTTCTCCAACACCACAGTTCAAAAGCATCAATTCTTCGGCACTCAGCTTTCTTCACAGTCCAACTCTCACATCCATACATGACCACTGGAAAAACCATAGCCTTGACTAGACAGACCTTTGTTGGCAAAGTAACGTCTCTGCTTTTCAATATGCTATCTAGGTTGGTCA
>SJYT01037228.1:0-10663 GCA_006410635.1 Cephalophus harveyi | reverse complement strand
ACTTCGGCACTCAGCCTTCTTCACAGTCCAACTCCCACATCCATACATGACCACAGGAAAAACCATACCCTTGACTAGATGGCCCTTAGTCGGCAAAGTAATGTCTCTGCTTTTGCATATGCTATCTAGGTTGGTCATATCTTTCCTTCCAAGGAGTAAGCGTCTTTTAATTTCATGGCTGCAGTCACCATCTGCAGTGATTTTGGAGCCCCCAAATAAAGCCCCCCAAAATAAAGTCTGACACTATTTCCCCATCTATTTCCCATGAAGTGATGGGACCAGATGCCATGATCTTTGTTTTCTGAATGTTGAGCTTTAAGCCAACTTTTTCACTCTCCTCTTTCACTTTCATCAAAAGGCTTTTTAGTACTTTCTGCCATAAGGGTGGTATCATCTGCATATCTGAGGTTATTGATATTTCTCCTGGCAATCTTGATTCCAGCTTGTGCTTCTTCCAGCCCAGCGTTTCTCAAGATGTACTCTGCATATAAGTTAGATAAGTAGGGTGACAATATACAGCCGTGACGCACTCCTTTTCCTATTTGGAGCCAGTCTGTTGTTCCATGTCCAGTTCTAATTGTTGCTTCCTGACCTGCATACAGATTTCTCAAGAGGCAGGTCAGGTGGTTTCGTATTCAAATAAGGAAAACAAACATACGCTTTCTCATTAATCACTTGTGATTAGAAAAGCTGGATTTAGAAAAGGCAGAAGAACCAGAGATCAAATTGCCCACATCCATTGGATCATTGAAAAAGCAAGAGAGTTCCAGAAAGACATCTACTTCTGCCTTATTGACTACGCCAAAGCCTTTGACTGTGTGGATCACAACAAACTGTGGAAAAATTCAAGAGATGGGAAGCCACTTTATCTGCCTCCTGAGAAATCTGTATGCAGATCAAGAAGCAACAGTTAGACATGGAGCAACAGACTGGTTCCAAATCGGGAAAGGAGTAGGTCAAGGCTGTATGTTATCACCCTGCTTATAAGGCAGTCAGAAGCATAAACTCCCATTTACACGATAAATGCGGAGAAGGCAATGGCACCCCACTCCAGAACTCTTGCCTGGAAAATCCCATGGACGGAGGAGCCTGGTCACTAAGAGTCAGACACGACTGAGCGAATTCATTTTCACTTTTCACCTTCATGCATTGGAGAAGGAAATGGCAACCTACTCCAGTGTTCTTGCCTGGAGAATCCCGGGGACAGGGGACCCTGGTGGGCTGTCGTCTATGGGGTCGCACAGAGTCAGACACAACTGAAGTGACTTAGTAGCAGCAGCAGCAGAGTACATCATGAGAAATGCTGGACTGGATGAAGCACAAGTTGGGATCAAGATTGCCGGGAGAAATATCAACAATCTCAGATATGCAGATGACACCACACTTATGGCAGAAAGTGAAGAAGAATTAAAGAACTTGATGAAAGTGAAAGAGGAGAGTGAAAAAGTTGGCTTAAAACAACATTCAGAAAACTAAAATCATGGCATCTGGTCCCATCACTTCAGAGCAAATATATGCGGAAGCAGCCCAAGAATTTTTTGGGGGGCTCCAAAATCACTGCAGATGGTGACTGCAGCCATGAAATTAAAAGATGCTCACTCCTTGGAAGAAAAGATATAACCAACCTAGACAACATATTACAAAGCAGCAACACTAACCTTGCCAACAAACGTCCATCTAGTCAAACACATGCTTTCCCAATAATCATGTATAGGTGTGAGAATTGAACTATATCAGAAGGCTGAGCACTGAAAAATTGATGCTTTTTAACTATAGTGTTGGGAAAGGCTCTTGAGAGTCTCTTAGTAATAAAACCTAACATCTTAAAAAAAAAATCAGTCCTGAATTTCCACTGGAAGGGCCGGTGCTGAAACCGAAATCCCAATAATATGGCCACAAAACGAACTGACTAAAGATAACACGCATTCTTTTTCACTTTAATCACTGGAGAATCTACCATAATCCTTCAAGACTAAGAAAAAATACACACCTTAACAAGCTTACTTTTATTCACTAATTTAGGCAAGTAGATCAGTCGTATCCAACCACTTGCAACCCCCTAGACCAGGATCCATCATAACACATTTTCCAGGTAATAGTACTGGAATGAGTAGCCACTTCCTTCTCCAGAGGATCTAGTCTCTCCCATCGTAAAGGGACACTTTGTAACGTCCGACTAGCCCTTCTAATAAAGCACTAATAATTCTTTCATTAACAAGAAGAAGTAGCCTTGCCAAAGCAAGGCCTACAAAAAATTAGTTAAGACTCAGAGTTGTTCCTCTCCACGGAAATCTTTAGTAAAAGGCGAAAGATTTATACGATCTGAAGAGAAACCAGAGTATACCCAGTCACCTTGTAATTCACAGCTCGGGTAACAGGAACTCCTAGACAGTGAGAGTGACTAGCTAACACCGACAGCCAGTGCCTGAACAAAAATGTCTAGATTACTCTGTAAACAAGGGTCTAACTTCAGAACACATAGGTAAAAAGAAAATTTGAAGTTTTATAATTTTAGACGTGTACGGTGTGCGGTGTACGGTGGGTATGCAAATAAGGCAAGTGGGCGGGCTTCCGCTCGGGAAAGCTGTCTTCCCGCAGCGCCCCGGTGTCAGCACTAGGGGGCGAAGCGGCGGGCGGGCTGGCTGGCATCGGCACGGCGCACCGAGCGGAGACCCGGGTTTCAGATGTTTTGTGTATGTGTATGTCTGAGTTTGATTTCTGTTACAGACTTTGCTGTTAAATTGAAAAAGAAAAAAAAAAGCAAGTGGTTGGCACCAAATTCATGACCGTGCTTCTTCCCTTCGGTGGACTGAGGGTTTTCAAAGTTTGACAATTTCCTTTTTCTTGAACTGCGTGGTGGGCGCACAGGTATTTTGTCTGTAGCGTGCACGTCCAAGATGTACACTCTGGAATATTCTGCTGTTTGAGAAAAAAATCATAGCCGTGTCCTGTTTCTTCTTCCCTTCGGTGGACTGAGGGTTTTCAAAGTTTGACAATTTCCTTTTTCTTGAACTGCGTGGTGGGCGCACAGGTATTTTGTCTGTAGCGTGCACGTCCAAGATGTACACTCTGGAATATTCTGCTGTTTGAGAAAAAAATCATAGCCGTGTCCTGTTTAAAATTGGAGCTTGGGATATTTCCAGGGGGTCCAGTGGTTTGGGCCCTAGCTTTCACTCCCTGTTGGTTCCTTTCCTGGTAGGGGAACTAAGATCCCTCAAACTGCGCAGGCCAAATACAAAAACAAAAACAAAACAAACAAAAAAAATGGCGCGGGAGCCTGGTGGGCTCGTCTATGGGGTGGCACAGGGTCAGACACGACTGAAGCGACTTAGCAGCAGCAGGGTTATTTGACAAGCTACCAAGTTGAGTAAAAGTTTCACTAACAGCCATTAATTGGGCACCCAAAGTCCCACCTGGCCATCCCTTCCCACACGGACCCCAGAGAGGGTGGCCTGGAGGGCCTCCCAGGAGAGGAGGCCGGCGGAGACCAGCAGCAGGAGCCCCGGGGCCTCCTGGGCGTATCTTCCTCATGCAATTTCCCTTCACCCTGCTATGAGGAATTCGCAGCTGAATTCAGCAAAAGGGGAAAGCGGTGGGTCCCTACATAACTGGATATTTGAGAGAGAAAAAGAACACTCAGCAAAAAGTGCTGGAAGAGCAGTGCGTTGCTTCTGAAGTCATGGAACTGCTGTGAACGAGAGCCGCTGGGTCAGTTCTCCCCAGGCTTGATGAAATCTAATTCATGGGGTCGCAAAGAGTCGGACACGACTGAGCGACTGAACTGAACTGAAGGCTGTGAGGTGTGGACCATAGGTCCACAGAAGAAACCGTCTTCTCAGATCATCATGCTCATTATCTCCAGCCTTCTGAACAAGGATGAGTTTTTTGGCATTTGGACCGCTAGAGATTTCCTGTGAAGATTCCTTTAAACCAATGCAGGTTCCTCTATGTACACAGGTGAAACCAACCTAATGTTGTACCACCAAACTTTGTAAATATCCAAAGATACATGAGTGGCCTCTGAGGCCTTAGTGTCCCTCCCTCTCCAAACTTTTTGGTCTGAGTACTTATTTTTGATCACTAGGTGAAAGTTACACAGAGTCAAAATATCTAGACTGCTTAACCCTTAATTTCTCCTGGCTGCTCTAATCTCTCTCCTCTGGATGGGCTACATATTGTTTTAGAGTTACAGAGTTGGGAGAAACCTCAAAATATTTCCCAATGCCCCCCATCTCTGCCGTCCTACCCAATCCCTTCTGGGCCTCCCTAAATCCATGTGATTAATAAAAACCTCCTCTCTGTTCGGCTTTCCTTTGAGCTTTTGGAGTTCCCTCCAAGGCTAATGAGAAGGATTAGTAACTCTGGGCAGGTGTACAGGCTCTCAGTCGCTTTCTGTGGATAAGAACCAGGGCAAGAAAGGCAGCTGTGAAGGTGGAGCAGTCTTTTTCCATTCAGTGCATTTCATGAGCTCCACAATACCTTTAAGCGAATACACATGTGGGACCAACAATGAATTAGCGGACCCTGAGCTCTGGATCCCAGTTCCCACTGGCTTTGGCTAATATCCTTGACCCCGCTCACAGATCTCAGGAAAAGGACAGATTGTCTCTCCCATGGATGAGTCCAGGTTTCTTTAGGAATGGGACTCAGAGACTCCTCTCCCTAGATGACCCAGGGGACTCATGATTTGCTCATTCTGCATATGGTTCTCATTGCAGCTGTTTTAGGATCTCTCAGCTGAACACCTGGCTCTGCATAGTCAGGGTTCCTTAGTCTTTGCCCCAAGAAATGGTCAGAGTTGGAGGGAGAGGAGTGGGACAGGGAAAACTCAGAGCTGAAGAGATAACAGACAGGAAGGCCAGCAGAAGCTGCAGACGTGGGGAAGGTGCCCCGTAAACCTGCTTTGGGCATTGAGCCCCCTCAGCCTGTCTGACCCTCCCCGCACACAGCTGTCTCCCATGAAAGCATCCAGAGCCCAGTGAAAAGGAAGACAGTCCAGTGTCTCATCAGAGCAGGCTATGGACGCACGTCTGCTGACTCGAACGGAATGGGGTTCGGTCGTCGGCCACACTCCTAGTTAGCATGGGTCAAACTGGAGTGTCTGACTTCTTCATTCTGACATTAAATGCTGTTTGATGATGGTTGTCCGCCTGAGGAAACCAGACAGCGTTTCACCCTATAATAATTGTTACAGCAGCTTCCATTCAGTGAGCACTGACCTTGTGCCGGGCTCTTTGCTGAGTGCTCTGGCGTCATGAGCTCATTTAAGTATCCCGGCAATGGCTGCTTTGATGTTGCTACATGGGAATGGCTTAGGGTTGGTGTCTGATTGCAAAGGGGTGGGAGAATGGCTTGCCGTTTTGCTCACAGGCAGAGGTATCTNTATCTCAACCAACAAAGCCAGGTGAATACCTAACTGCCGAAGATCAAGAAATGAGAGAGTTCAGTGTTCAACAAAAGTGATATTTCAATTCTATGGGGAAAATGAACACATTTAAAAGTAATACATGTACAAGTGATTCATCATAGGAAAAAAACTAAATTAAATCCTGTATCATATCATACATACAAAAAAAGCACACAAACAATAAACATACTAGAAGAAAATTTAGATTATAATGTATAGTGTTTTGATTCAAAAGTTATAAAAGGAGCAAGTTGATAAAGTCAGTAAGCAAATGATAGATTTTTAACATGTAACTTAATATGGATAAATGGTTCCTTTCTATAATATATGAAGTATCCTTACAAATCAACAAGGACCAAAAAAGGTACTCTATTAAGATATTAGTGGAAATGAAACCATTTCAGTTTAAACAATCTGGCAATATCTATTAAAATTTTAAATACAACCAGCAATTCCACTCCTGGGACTCTATCCTGTGAAAATAAATTTCTGGACCTAATGTTATATAAACAAGGTTATTAATTGCAACCCTTAAAACTGACAGCAAGGTAAATAAATGTCCATCAATATGGGAACACTGAACAAATCAGGAAACAGTCACACCACATCATGTAGATATTAAAAGTAATTAATTAGGGCTATANTGTGAAAATAAATTTCTGGACCTAATGTTATATAAACAAGGTTATTAATTGCAACCCTTAAAACTGACAGCAAGGTAAATAAATGTCCATCAATATGGGAACACTGAACAAATCAGGAAACAGTCACACCACATCATGTAGATATTAAAAGTAATTAATTAGGGCTATAACAATTGGAGAGATTTCCACTAGGTGGCTAGTAAATGTGGGAAATAAGATGCAGAGAAAATATAATACAATCCCATTTTGTATAAAACAAGCAATGACCAAAAACACTCCTGTGTGTTTATGTCTGTATCTATATCTACTGTAAGTGGGTAAGTAGGTGGAAGGATAGCCATGTGGATATGATTATATGAGCAAGAGGAAAAGTACAGAAATAAACACACAGATCCTACATTACTAAATGTAATTACTGGAGAAGAGGAAGCTACGCCAAAAAAGGAAACCCAGAGAAGACTGAAGTGATAAGAAGAATCTACTTACGTGTAAATTATTTAAAATACACTCTCTATATAAAACCATGTAAATGTGTGTATACACATACATGTGCCTAAGAGAGGCTGAGATTCTGCTCAAGACCTACTGACCCGCAGTGATGCTGGGACGCTCAGACTTGTACACCAGATGAGCAGGCAGACAAGGGTGAAAGGAACTAGCGAGCAGTTAGCCCTGGTTATCTCAGGAGGAGGGAATGAAGGGCTGTGACTTGGGGCAAATTGAGACCTGAGCCCCAGGCCCCAAGTTAAAGAAATCTACAGAGCAGACATTACGAGCGTGATCTGTAGACTCAAACAAACTGACCTCAAACTCTGTCTCTACCACTTCCAAAGGCTGCCGTCTTGCTCAGCTTAGCTAACCCTAAGTCTCAGAATCCTTATCTGTAAGTCCATGTGTCTGCTTTTCTATTTCCTTTTACCCCTGTCAAAAAATCTATGAATAAGGTCTAAGGATCTTATAATGTGGTGACTCTAGTTGATAAGTCTTTTATACAAGTGAAATTTGCTAAGTACATAGAATTTACATGTTCTCACCAAAAAAAGAAATGAGATGATGAGTGTGTTAATTAACTAGATGGGAGGAATCTTTTCACAATGTACACACACACTGAATCATCACTATGTACATTTTAAATGTATCACAATTTCATTTTTCAACTATACCTCAACAAAGCTGAAAAAAAATTCTTAAATAAATCTCTTTTAAAATGAAGGCAGACAACAATAAAAACAAGAAAACCCACAGGGTTTATAGGGGAAATGAAACAGGTACCCAACACTCAAAAACTCTGTCACTGATACATTTTCATTTTAAAAAAATATAGGCTCTGGACGGAATGTTTGTGTCCCTCAATAACTCATATGTTAAGTCTAATCCCCAATGTGATGGATTTGAAAATCATGCCTTTGGGAGCTAATTAGGTCAGGAGAGTGGAACCCTGATGAACGGGATTAGTGCCCTTATAAACAGACACAGAGCTTGACTCCTCACTGTGCTCTCCACTGAGAGTGAACAAAACCAGAAGTGGCTCTCATGAGACACTGGAAGTGCTACCATCTTGATCTGGGACTCTGCAGTTTCCAGGTCTGTGAGAAATAAATGTTTGTTGTGGAAGCCACCCAGCCTATGGTATATTTCTTACATCAGACCCTAATAAAAACAGTAGTACAATTGTACATTAAATGGTTAAGTATGTAGTCCAATAAACATGGTACTGCATGTTAAAAAAATCACCTGTAACGTCTGTAAATGTGCCTTCCAAAAAGTCAGCCTTCTCAGAACATCTTATTTGCCTCTTGTGATCAATTGTATATGTAAACGTGGAGGAGAGTTTGATAAACGTATAACATACAAATCAATAAACAAGGAATGAGGTTCTGTGGGGGCCTTCCATTTTGAAGTGCATACGCCTTTAGCAGTAATTGGGCTGCCACTGAAACCACATTAATGTCTTCTCTTATTCTCAGTAAAGTTCAGGTATGGAGAAGAAAAAAAAAAAAAAAAAAGAACACGCCCCAGATTACTGAGATGTATGCTGGGAAATAAGCAGGGTGACAATACACAGCCTTGATGGACTCCTTTTCCTACTTGGAACCAGTCTGTTGTTCTGTGTCCAGTTCTAACTGTTGCTTCCTGACCTGCATACAGATTTCTCAAGAGACAGGTCAGGTGGTCTGGTATTCCCATCTCTTTGAGTATTTTCTACAGTTTGTGGTGATCCACACAGTCAAAGGCTTTGGCATAGTCAATAAAGGAGAAATAGATATTTTTCTGGAACTTTCTTGCTTTTTTGATGATCTAGTGGATGTTGGCAATTTGATCTCTGGTTCCTCTGCCTTTTCTAAATCCAGCTTGAACATCTAGAAGTTCACGGTTCACGTACTGTTGAAGCCTGGCTTGAAGAATTTTGGGTATTACTTTGCTAGCGTGTGAGATGAGAGCAATTATGCTGTAGTTTAAGCACAAGCTGGAATCGAGATTGCTGGGAGAAATATCAATAAACTCAGATATGCAGATGACACCACCCTTATTGCGGAAAGCAAGGAAGAACTAAAGATCCTCTTTATGAAAGTGAAAGAGGAGAGTGAAAAAGTTAGCTTAAAGCTCAACATTTTGAAAACTAAGATCATGGCATCCAGTCCCATCACTTTGTGACAAATAGATGGAGAAACACTGGAAACAGTGGCTGACTTTATTTTGGGGGGCTCCAAAATCACTGCAGATCTTGATTGCAGCCATGAAATTAAAAGATGCTTGCTGCTTGGAAGAAAAGTTATGAGCAACCTAGACAGTATATTAAAAAGCAGAGACGCTACTTTGCCAACAAAGGTCTGTCTAGTCAAGGCTATGGTTTTTCCAGTAGTCATGTACTGATGTGAGAGTTGGACTATAAAGAAAGCTGAACGCCAAAGAATTGATGCTTTTGAACTGCAGTGTTGGAGAAGACTCTTGACAGTCACTTGGACTGCAAGGAGATCTAATCAGTCAATCCTAAAAGAAATCAGTCCTGAATATTCACTGGAAGGACTGATGTTGAGGCTGAAGCTCCAATACTTTGGCCTCCTGATGTGAAGAACTGACTCACTGGAAAAGATCCTCATGTTGGGAAAGACTGAAGGCAGGAGGAAAGGGGGATGACAGAGGATGAGATGGTTGGATGGCATCACCAATTCGAGGGACATGAGTTTGAGCAAGCTCCAGGGTTGGTGATGGACAGGGAGGCCTGGCATGCTGCAGTCCATGGAGTCACAAAGAATCAGACACAACTGAGGGACTGAACTGAACTGAAAGCAGGTTTGCGAGTAGATGTTTGTATTATGCTCTGAGCACCACCTGCCCTCCACCTGGGAGCCTTTGTCCACATCTGGGGTAAGAAATTCCATTTACCTCGTCGGCCTCTTCCCCAGACTTGGAGGTGCTGCCCACATTGAACCAGAGTCCTCACCTCTGCGTTACGCAACCGATCCTCTGGGCAGCCCTTTAATCCTTACAAATGCATGCTACTGGACATANGGGTAAGAAATTCCATTTACCTCGTTGGCCTCTTCCCCAGACTTGGAGGTGCTGCCCACATTGAACCAGAGTCCTCACCTCTGCGTTACGCAACCGATCCTCTGGGCAGCCCTTTAATCCTTACAAATGCATGCTACTGGACATAAGGTCAACATGGGACATCAGCAGAAGCCCAAGTCCTACTGGTAATGAAGAAACAGTTTTGTCACGAAATACAAAGAGCACATGACATGTATATTCTTTAAAGAGATCTTTCCAGAATGAATACTGTCAATGGAAACAGTTTGTGTGTGTGTGTGGAGAAAAGACAACCGAAGCGACCAGATTCCCCCCTTACAACAGGTATGCTTTAATCTGAGCCCCGAAGAATTGAAGCTTTTGAACTGTGGTGTTGGAGAAGACTCTTGAGAGTCCCTTGGACTGCAAGGAGATCCATCCAGTTCATCCTAAAGGAAATCAGTCCAGAATGTTCATTGGAAGGACTGAGGCTGAAGCTGTAACTCCAATACTTTGGCCACCCCATGCGAAGTGCTGACTCATTTGAAAAGATCCTGATGCTGGGAAAGATTGAAGCCAGGAGGAGAAGGGGACATCAGGGGATGAGATGGTTGGATGGCATCACCAACTCAAAGGACATGAGTTTGAGTAAACTCTGGGAGGCCTGGCGTGCTACAGTCCATGGAGTTGCAAAGGCTCGGACATGACTGAGCGACTGACCTGAACTGAACTGAATCCATTCTACCAAATGATGGGCTTATTGTATCAGCAATATCCACCCTGACCTTGTGATTAAGCAAGAAATCCACAGCAGATAAACGATTGCCCCCAGTGCAAAATGGAAGGCTGTGAAGTTCATCTTAGGAAACATAATTTGTGTCTTCAGTCATCTGATTACTATTTTGCCTTCTTAAGATTCCTGGTTCTTGAAATGGCCATAATTTTTTTTTTTTTACCTGGTGTTTGTGTTTTTATTATCTCCTCTTTGCCTTGTCTTTAAAAGCAGTGAGAAGTGTATCCAGCATAATCTTACATTTCTCTACTATTAGATAACATCAGAGAATTTAACAGCCAACTGGAGTGTATACATCAAGCTGAAATC